>JAAAWM010008503.1:0-14540 GCA_036873465.1 Thinopyrum obtusiflorum
CATCAGGAGGGGTGCTAGACCTAGGAGTTCAAGACGTACCTGCTCCAAGGCACCTTGCCAGAGAGGGAGGAAGACGCAGAACGTGTGGCCCGTCAGGCCACCGCATACTGCATCCAGGATGGTGAGCTCTACCGAAGGCACCCGAACGACGTCTCTCTGCGGTGCATCTCCAAGGAGCAGGGGTGCGAGCTGCTGGCCGACATCCACAGCGGGGACTGCGGGCATCACTCCTCGTCGTGCACCCTTGTGGGCAAGGCATTCCGCAGTGGGTTCTACTGGCCCACGACGCTCAACGACGCCACTGAGCTGGTGAGATCCTGCGAGGCATGTCAGTTCCATGCCAAACAGATCCACCAGCCCGCTCAGGGCCTCCAGACCATTCCGCTCTCATGGCCATTTGCAGTCTGGGGGCTGGATATCCTGGGCCCGTTCCCTTGAGCAGTCGGGGGCTACCGCTACCTCTACGTCGCCATCGACAAGTTCACCAAATGGGCGGAGGTGGGGGGGGGGGGGGGGGGGGGGGGGGGGGGGGGGGGGGGGGGGGGGGGGGGGGGGGGGGGGGGGGGGGGGGGGGGGGGGGGGGGGGGGGGGGGGGGGGGGGGGGGGGGGGGGGGGGGGGGGGGGGGGGGGGGGGGGGGGGGGGGGGGGGGGGGGGGGGGGGGGGGGGGGGGGGGGGGGGGGGGGGGGGGGGGGGGGGGGGGGGGGGGGGGGGGGGGGGGGGGGGGGGGGGGGGGGGGGGGGGGGGGGGGGGGGGGGGGGGGGGGGGGGGGGGGGGGGGGGGGGGGGGGGGGGGGGGGGGGGGGGGGGGGGGGGGGGGGGGGGGGGGGGGGGGGGGGGGGGGGGGGGGGGGGGGGGGGGGGGGGGGGGGGGGGGGGGGGGGGGGGGGGGGGGGGGGGGGGGGGGGGGGGGGGGGGGGGGGGGGGGGGGGGGGGGGGGGGGGGGGGGGGGGGGGGGGGGGGGGGGGGGGGGGGGGGGGGGGGGGGGGGGGGGGGGGGGGGGGGGGGGGGGGGGGGGGGGGGGGGGGGGGGGGGGGGGGGGGGGGGGGGGGGGGGGGGGGGGGGGGGGGGGGGGGGGGGGGGGGGGGGGGGGGGGGGGGGGGGGGGGGGGGGGGGGGGGGGGGGGGGGGGGGGGGGGGGGGGGGGGGGGGGGGGGGGGGGGGGGGGGGGGGGGGGGGGGGGGGGGGGGGGGGGGGGGGGGGGGGGGGGGGGGGGGGGGGGGGGGGGGGGGGGGGGGGGGGGGGGGGGGGGGGGGGGGGGGGGGGGGGGGGGGGGGGGGGGGGGGGGGGGGGGGGGGGGGGGGGGGGGGGGGGGGGGGGGGGGGGGGGGGGGGGGGGGGGGGGGGGGGGGGGGGGGGGGGGGGGGGGGGGGGGGGGGGGGGGGGGGGGGGGGGGGGGGGGGGGGGGGGGGGGGGGGGGGGGGGGGGGGGGGGGGGGGGGGGGGGGGGGGGGGGGGGGGGGGGGGGGGGGGGGGGGGGGGGGGGGGGGGGGGGGGGGGGGGGGGGGGGGGGGGGGGGGGGGGGGGGGGGGGGGGGGGGGGGGGGGGGGGGGGGGGGGGGGGGGGGGGGGGGGGGGGGGGGGGGGGGGGGGGGGGGGGGGGGGGGGGGGGGGGGGGGGGGGGGGGGGGGGGGGGGGGGGGGGGGGGGGGGGGGGGGGGGGGGGGGGGGGGGGGGGGGGGGGGGGGGGGGGGGGGGGGGGGGGGGGGGGGGGGGGGGGGGGGGGGGGGGGGGGGGGGGGGGGGGGGGGGGGGGGGGGGGGGGGGGGGGGGGGGGGGGGGGGGGGGGGGGGGGGGGGGGGGGGGGGGGGGGGGGGGGGGGGGGGGGGGGGGGGGGGGGGGGGGGGGGGGGGGGGGGGGGGGGGGGGGGGGGGGGGGGGGGGGGGGGGGGGGGGGGGGGGGGGGGGGGGGGGGGGGGGGGGGGGGGGGGGGGGGGGGGGGGGGGGGGGGGGGGGGGGGGGGGGGGGGGGGGGGGGGGGGGGGGGGGGGGGGGGGGGGGGGGGGGGGGGGGGGGGGGGGGGGGGGGGGGGGGGGGGGGGGGGGGGGGGGGGGGGGGGGGGGGGGGGGGGGGGGGGGGGGGGGGGGGGGGGGGGGGGGGGGGGGGGGGGGGGGGGGGGGGGGGGGGGGGGGGGGGGGGGGGGGGGGGGGGGGGGGGGGGGGGGGGGGGGGGGGGGGGGGGGGGGGGGGGGGGGGGGGGGGGGGGGGGGGGGGGGGGGGGGGGGGGGGGGGGGGGGGGGGGGGGGGGGGGGGGGGGGGGGGGGGGGGGGGGGGGGGGGGGGGGGGGGGGGGGGGGGGGGGGGGGGGGGGGGGGGGGGGGGGGGGGGGGGGGGGGGGGGGGGGGGGGGGGGGGGGGGGGGGGGGGGGGGGGGGGGGGGGGGGGGGGGGGGGGGGGGGGGGGGGGGGGGGGGGGGGGGGGGGGGGGGGGGGGGGGGGGGGGGGGGGGGGGGGGGGGGGGGGGGGGGGGGGGGGGGGGGGGGGGGGGGGGGGGGGGGGGGGGGGGGGGGGGGGGGGGGGGGGGGGGGGGGGGGGGGGGGGGGGGGGGGGGGGGGGGGGGGGGGGGGGGGGGGGGGGGGGGGGGGGGGGGGGGGGGGGGGGGGGGGGGGGGGGGGGGGGGGGGGGGGGGGGGGGGGGGGGGGGGGGGGGGGGGGGGGGGGGGGGGGGGGGGGGGGGGGGGGGGGGGGGGGGGGGGGGGGGGGGGGGGGGGGGGGGGGGGGGGGGGGGGGGGGGGGGGGGGGGGGGGGGGGGGGGGGGGGGGGGGGGGGGGGGGGGGGGGGGGGGGGGGGGGGGGGGGGGGGGGGGGGGGGGGGGGGGGGGGGGGGGGGGGGGGGGGGGGGGGGGGGGGGGGGGGGGGGGGGGGGGGGGGGGGGGGGGGGGGGGGGGGGGGGGGGGGGGGGGGGGGGGGGGGGGGGGGGGGGGGGGGGGGGGGGGGGGGGGGGGGGGGGGGGGGGGGGGGGGGGGGGGGGGGGGGGGGGGGGGGGGGGGGGGGGGGGGGGGGGGGGGGGGGGGGGGGGGGGGGGGGGGGGGGGGGGGGGGGGGGGGGGGGGGGGGGGGGGGGGGGGGGGGGGGGGGGGGGGGGGGGGGGGGGGGGGGGGGGGGGGGGGGGGGGGGGGGGGGGGGGGGGGGGGGGGGGGGGGGGGGGGGGGGGGGGGGGGGGGGGGGGGGGGGGGGGGGGGGGGGGGGGGGGGGGGGGGGGGGGGGGGGGGGGGGGGGGGGGGGGGGGGGGGGGGGGGGGGGGGGGGGGGGGGGGGGGGGGGGGGGGGGGGGGGGGGGGGGGGGGGGGGGGGGGGGGGGGGGGGGGGGGGGGGGGGGGGGGGGGGGGGGGGGGGGGGGGGGGGGGGGGGGGGGGGGGGGGGGGGGGGGGGGGGGGGGGGGGGGGGGGGGGGGGGGGGGGGGGGGGGGGGGGGGGGGGGGGGGGGGGGGGGGGGGGGGGGGGGGGGGGGGGGGGGGGGGGGGGGGGGGGGGGGGGGGGGGGGGGGGGGGGGGGGGGGGGGGGGGGGGGGGGGGGGGGGGGGGGGGGGGGGGGGGGGGGGGGGGGGGGGGGGGAGGAAGATGTAGAACGCGTAGCCCGCCAGGCCATCGTATACTGTATCCAGGACGGTGAGCTCTACCGAAGGCGCCCAAACAGTGTTTCTCTATGGTGCATCTCCAAGGAGCAGGGGTGCGAGCTGCTGGCCAACATCCATAGCGGGGACTGTGGGCATCACTCCTCGTCGCGCACCCTCGTGTGCAAGGTGTTCCACAACGGGTTCTACTGGCCCACGGCGCTCGACGACGCAACTGAGCTGGTGAGATCATGCGAGGCATGTCAGTTCCATGCCAAACAGATCCACCAGCCCACTCAGGGCCTCCAGACCATCCTGCTCTCATGGTCGTTTGCGGTCTGGGGGCTGGATATCCTGGGCCCGTTCCCTCGAGCAGCCGGAGGCTACCGCTATCTCTACGTCACCATCGACAAGTTACACAAGTGGGCGGAGGTAGAGCCCATGCGCACAATTCCGGCTGGCTCGGCCGTCAAGTTCATCAAGGGCCTCCAGAGCCACTTTGGGGTCCCCAACTGTATCATCACTGACAATGGCTCTCGGTTCACGCGCAACCTTTTCAAAACATATTGTGCTAACCTTGGCACGCATATATGCTACGCTTCGGTGGCACACCCATGAAGCAACGACCAAGCCAAGCGCGCCAATGCGGAGGTCCTAAGGGGCCTCAAGGCGAGGAGCTTCAAGAAGAAACTCGGGGCCTGCGGCAGGGACTGGCTCGATGAGCTCCAGTCCGTGCTGTGGTCCATCTGCACCACTGTGACCAAGCCCACGGGCGAGACCCCATTCTTCCTCATCTACGGGACTGAGGCGGCCCTCCCTCATGAGGTCAAACATTGCTCCCGCGGGTCTTGGCGTTTGATGAGGCATGCCAGGATGCCTCATGGGGGATGGACCTCGTGCTGGGGGAGGAGGGCCGCCGCCAAGGCTCGCTCCGTGCTGCGAGGTACCAGCAGGTGCTGCGGTGGTATCACTGTCGTAGCGTCCGCTCCAGGACCCTTGAGTTGGGTGACCTCATCCTGAAGCGGGTGCTCTCCAGGGAGGGGCTTCACAAGCTCTCGCCCATGTGGGAGGGCCCGTTCAGGATCGCCCGTGTCTCCAGGCCTGGCACCGCGCGCCTGGAGACGCAGGACGGGGTCCCCATCCAGAATGACTGGAACATCCAGCACCTCCGGAAGTTCTATCCATGATCAAGGCCATGTGCCTCTCAAGTCTCCGCTCGTGACACTCTCACATAATAATGAGTTGGGTTGTACACGCCCCAGAGTCTCCTGAGTGCCGCCCCTGGGCCTCACGGGGGCTCCCACCCACGTCCTAGTGGAGGCCCCATGCTCTGCGCTGGTGGGAAGACAAGAAGACTAGTGTACGTGTCGGACGCGGCTGTTATTTTGCTTGCTTTCTGTAGCTGGTTTGCAACTTCTTGAATGAAATTTGAAATTTTTGCGTCTTCTTTTTGAGAGGGTTGGGCAATTTTTCTCCTTGCATCGTTCTCCCTTCCAGGTCTTGCCTTAGGGAGGTGGTAGTTGCCCATTGCTCTTCCTCGTACGTCTCGCGCGCGGGAGCTGGGCATGGTGTGTGTGCTCGGGCCACCCGCGAACACACCTCGCCAAAGCCCCGGTGTCCTGGCCTTTGGTGTCTTTATCCTCACGCGACGCTCTCAAACGAGCATGCGGGCACATACACCCTACTGAGTTCGTGCCTTCGGGCATCGCGACATGACGTACCAGCGGAGGCCAGCCCACGCCCAGGGGCTCGTGCGAGGCGTGGCACCTCCGGAGGTTTCCTAATCCTGCAGCCACGGGGTGCGTCCCGAGGCTTGACGACCACCGAATCTTCAGGAATAAGGGGCGTGCAAGAAATCCAAGTCCTAGAGAGGCACACTCTCGTGGCACGGGAGTCTACTACAAGCATATTAAGCTAGGTTATTCCAATCGCAATCAGCAGTAGCACGGATATCACGGCGCAATATAAAAACGATAACATAATGGCGCAAGCGCCTTGGTTCATTACACGCCCCGACAGGGCCTTCTATTTTTTTTGGTGCAGGAAAAAGAAAGAAAGAAAAGCAACCGCACGACTACAGCGGCTCCTGAGACCCGGCTCCGGCAGCACCCGAGCTCAGTCGGAGTCTTCCTCCTACTTCACCGAGGCACGCCGGCGAGGCAGCTCGTCGCCCTCCTCGGTCTGAGCCCGGCGGCGTGGCGGCTCGTCGTAGTCGCCGTCGCTCGTGCTCTCCCCAGAAGAGGAGCCGCCGCTGCTGGAGACGGCGCGACGGTCGCCAAGGGCAAGCTCACCGCCGGCGATGACGCCGCCCCTCCCGTCATCATCATCGCCGTCGTCGCTGTCGCTCTCTGGGCAGCACCCCAGGCACCGGCCATCTTCCCCGAAGACCCTGACATAGAGCGTCGCGGCGCCGTCGTACCTGAAGTGGAGGGTGCACCTCCCTTGCAGGCCGCGCGCGCGGGCAAATGGCAACCACCCCCGGTTCAGGAACACATTGCCGACAGCGGTTGATACGTCTCCAACGTATCTATAATTTTTTATTGTTCCATGCTGTTATATTATCATTCTTGGATGTTTTACAATCATTTTAGTCATTTTATATCATTTTTGGTACTAACCTATTGACATAGTGCCCAGTGCCAGTTGTTCTTTTCTGCATGTTTTTTACATCGCAGGAAATAAACATCAAACAGAGTCCAAACACGGCGAAACTTTTTGTGGATTTTTTTTGGACCAGAAGACATCCAGTGGGCCAAAGAAGTACCGAAGAGGGAGCCCGAGGTGAGCACAAGACACCAGGGCGCGCCCTGGTGGGTTGTGCCCACCTCGGTGGCCTCCCACACCGCCTCTTTGCTCTATAAATACCACAATATTCCAGAAACCCTAGCGGAGTCGACAAAAATCAATTCCAGCCCCCGCAAGTTCCGAAAACCACCAGATCCAATCTAGACACCATCACGGAGGGGTTCATCATGCCCATTGGTCCCTCTCCGATGATGCGTCAGTAGTTCTTTGTAGACCTACGGGTCCATAGTTAGTATCTAGATGGCTTCCTCTCTCTCTTTTGATTCTCAATACAATGGTCTCTTGGAGATCCATATGATGTAACTCTTTTTGCGATGTGTTTGTTGGGATCTGATGAACTTTGAGTTTATGATCAGATCTATCTTTTTATCCATTAAAGTTATTTGAGTCTTCTTTGATCTCTTATATGTATGATTGCTTATAGCCTCGTATTCCTTCTCCGATATTTGGGTTTTGTATGGCCAACTTGATCTATTTATCTTGCAATGAGAAGAGGTGCTTTGTAATGGGTTCGATCTTATGGTGCTCGATCCCAGTGACAGAAGGGGAACCGACACGTATGTATCGTTGCTATTAAGGATAACAAGATGGGGTCCATTTCTACATAAATAGATCTTGTCTACATCACGTCATCATTCTTATTGCATTACTCTGTTTCTCCATGAACTTAATACACTAGATGCATGCTGGATAGCGGTCGATGTGTGGAGTAATAGTAGTAGATGCAGGAAGGAGTCGGTCTACTAATCTTGGACGTGATGCCTATATAATGATCATTGCCTGGATATCGTCATGATTATTTGAAGTTCTATCAATTGCCCAACAGTAATTTGTTTACCCACCATTTGCTATTTTTCTCGAGAGAAGCAACTAGTGAAATCTATGGCCCCCGGGTCTCTTCTTTATTAAATTTGCCTTTGCGATCTATTTTTATTTGCTTTTATTTTCAGATCTATTAAACCAAAAATACAAAAATACCTTGATGCACTTTATTTTATTTGAGATCTATTTATCCCATCTATCATATTTTTATCCCGTCCTTTTGCCAATTTCTGGCGCCGTTACCCGAAAGGGATTAACAACCCCTTTAACAAGTCGGGTTGCGAGTATTTGTTATTTGTGTGCAGGTGTTGTTTATGTAGTGTTGCTTGGTTCTTCTACTGGTTCAATAACCTTGCTCTCATCACTGAGGTAAATACCTACCATTGATGTGCTGCATCATCCCTTCCTCTTTGGGGAAATACCGGCGTAGTTCTAGCAGACATCGGCGGTGACCTCGACCTCCACCCATGAGGCCTTGCTGCAGCAGCCATCAGCCTGCAGGCAGCGTTCACCGGGTCCCCCGGCTGGAAGCGCCCCCGCAAAGAAGCGTGAAAGCTTTAACTAGGCCGACGGGCCTCTCCGCCCACACCACGAACTCCGAGGACGCGTCGGCCGTTTGGGATCGCGCGCGCGGTGGCCGAACGGCCGCCACATGCCTCACTCCATCGCCACGGCCACCCTGGCCGCGGCAACTTCCGCCGCGGGAGGGCGCACTCCCACGACTGCCAGAGGCAGCGCCAACCTTCGAGGGGGTGCGCCCGCGTCATCGAGGAGCAACCGCTGGCGTCACGGCATACTTGCGGGGGCGTCCGCGGCCTCTCTTGGGCGGCGGCTGATACGTCTCCAACATATCTATAATTTTTTTATTGTTCCATGCTGTTATATTATCATTCTTGGATGTTTTACTATGATTCCACAATAATTTTATATCATTTTTGGGACTAACCTATTGACATAGTGCCAGGTGCCAGGTGCCAGTTGCTATTTTCTGCTTGTTTTTTACATCGCAGGAAATCAATACCAAACGGAGTCCAAACGCAGTGAAACTTTTTGGTGATTTTTCTGGACCAGAAGACACCTGTTGGGCCAAGAAAGTACCTGAGGGGAGCTCCCACGGGAGCACAACCCACCAAGGCACGCCTGGGGGCCCAGGCGCGCCCAGGTGGGTTGTGGCCACCTCGGTGGCCTGCCGCACTGCCTCTTTGCTCTATAAATACCCCAATATTCCAGAAACCCTAGGGGAGTCAAAGAAAATCAATTCCAGTCGCCGCAAGTTCCAGAACCACCAGATCCAATGTAGACACCATCAAGGAGGGGTTCATCATCCTCATTGGTGCCTCTCCGATGATGCGTGAGTAGTTCATTGTAGACCTACTGGTCCGTAGTTAGTAGCTAGATGGCTTCCTCTCTCTCTCTTTTGATTCTCAATACAATGGTCTCTTGGAGATCTATTTGATGTAACTCTTTTTGCGGTGTGTCTGTTGGGATCCGATGAACTTTGAGTTTATGATCAGATCTATGTTTTTATCCATGAAAGTTATTTGAGTCTTTTGATCTCTTATATGCATGATTACTTATAGCCTCGTATTTCTTCTTCGAATCTTTGGTTTAGTTAGGCCAACTAGATCGATTTTTCTTGCCATGGGAAGAGGTGCTTTGTGATGGGTTCGATCTTATGGTGCTTGATCCCAGTGACAGAAGGGGAACCGACACGTATGTATCATTGCTATTAAGGATAACAAGATGGGGTCTATTTCTACATAAATAGATCTTGTCTACATCATGTCATCGTTCTTATTGCATTACTCCATTTCTCCATGAACTTTATACACTAGATGCATGCTGGATAGCGGTCGATGTGTGGAGTAATAGTAGTAGATGCAGGCAGGAGTCGGTCTACTAATCTTGGACATGATGCCTATATAATGATCATTGCCTAGATATCGTCATGATTATTTGAAGTTCTATCAATTGCCCAACAGTAATTTGTTTACCCACCGTATGCTATTTTTCTCGAGAGAAGCCACTAGTGAAGTCTACGGCCCCCGGGTCTCTTCTTTATTATATTTGCCTTCGTGGCCTATTTTTATTTGCTTTTATTTTCAGATCTATTAAGCCAAAAATACAAAAATACCTTGCTGCAATTTTTATTTATTTATTTTATCTCTCGTTCCCACGAGATCTATTTATCCAATCTACTACAATTTTACCAATCTTTTTTACACGTGATTGACAACCCCTCTCTTACGTTGCAAGTATTTGTTCTTTGTGTGCAGGAGTTGTTTACGCGGTGTTGTGTGGTTCTCCTACTGGTTTGATAACCTTGGTCTCATCACTGAGGGAAATACCTACCGTAGCTGTGCTGCATCATCCCTTCCTCTTTGGAGAAATACCGGCGTAGTTCAAGCCACATCAGAAGGAATTTCTGACGCCGTTGACGGGGAGACATCATCAACATCTACCAGGTTCCTAATCACAAATCTCATCTCCTTGCAATTTGCATTATTTGCCATTTTCCTCTCCCCCACTTCACAAAAATTTGCCATTTTATTCGCCCTCTTTTTCGTTCACTGTTTTCTCGTCAGATCTCATGTTTGCTTGTGTTGCCATGTGTCTCTTATTTGCTTGCATCTTCGCTTGCTAAAAATCTATTGATATGGATCCTCATCCACTTGCTAATCTTTTTAAAACACCAAATTATGATGAACCAATTGCTAGTAAGTTGAGTGCGCTAGATTATCTTTATGAAGTTTTGCTTGAGATGCATGAATCTGAAAATTGTGATGAAGTGTTAAAAGAAGGAATTTGTAAAGTGATTCATGGTAGCTCCTTGGATGAAAAGAATGATTGCAATGATGTTATTATAAATTCTATTAATGTGGATTGTTCTAATAATATGCAAAACCCCAAGCTTGGGGATGCTAATATTGCTATGTCCACTACTTATTGCAATGATCATGATTGGGGTGATAATTATTCTTATGATCTTGATAGATTATTTAAGCCTCATGATGAATATGTTTGCAATAATATTGAAAGTGGGTTCGAAAGAGTGTCAACTCTAGGTAAAAATAATCCCACATATTTGTAGAGTGTTCAATCTTGTGAAAGTTTTTCTAAAAGTGGGTGACGAGAGGTCATGACTTTAGTTAATGTTAATCCCACTATCTTGGAAGATCATAAAACTTTTATGCATGTGGATCATGAAGAGAAAATTTTATATGATAGCTATATTGTTGAATTTGATTATGATACCACATGTAATTATTATGAGAGAGGAAAATATTGTGGTGGAAATTTTTATGTTACTAAATTACCTCTCGTTATGTTGAGATCATCAATGTTTTATTTTTCTACCTTGCACATGCTACAAATTTCTTTCTTGATAAATTGTTTGCTTATAAAATGCCTATGCATAGGAAGTATGTTAGAATTAAATGTGTTTTTCACATGTTACATGATGCTCTCTTCGTGTTTTAATTACTATCTTTCATGTGAGCATCATTGAAACATTATGCCTAGCTAGGGGCATAAAACAATAACGCTCGTTGGGAGGCAACACAACTTGTATCTTTTGGATTTTTGGTTTTCTTGTTGTTTTTAATAAAATACCCAATTATGCCTCTGTTTAGATGTGTTTTGTTGTTTAAATTAGTGTTTGTGCCAAGCAAAGCCTTTGGGATCATGTTGGCTGATAGTTGATTTGATCTTGCTGAAAAACAGAAACATTTGCACTCACGAAGATAATTCTCATTTTTAACAGAAGGGTGATAAAATACTGATTCTTTTTGAAGAAGATTCATATACATATTTATCAGGTTTTCCTAATTTTTCAGAATTTTTGGAGTTACAGAACTATTCGAAATATTCAGATTGCTACAGACTGTTCTGTTTTTGACAGATTCTGTTTTTTTGCGTTGTGTGCTTGTTTTGATGATTCTATGGTTTCCTTTGAAGAGTTTTTGCCATAGAAAAGTTGGAATACAGTAGATATAATGCAAAAATAAAATATGAATGGGATTGCAACAGTACTTATAGTAGTGATTTGCTTTCTTATACTAACGGATCTCGCGAAGGTTTTGTTGAGTTTTGTGTGATTGAAGTTTTCAAGTTTTGGGTGAGATCGCGATGGATGAAGGAATAACGATTAGCAAAAGGCTAAGCTTGGGGATGCCCGAGGCACCCCAAGATAATATTCAAGAAGTATCAAGCAACTAAGCTTGGGGATGGCCCCGACTGGCATCCCCTCTTTCTTCTAACAACCATCGGTATTTTACTTGGAGCTATATTTTTATTCATCACATATCATGAGTTTTGCTTGGAGTGTCTTGTATGATATGAGTCTTTGCTTGTTTTGCTTTTTATTTTTAGTCATGAATCCTTGCTGGACACACCTATTTGAGAGAGCCAAAATTATGCTATGACTTGTTAGAATTGCTCTCTATGCATCACCTAAATCTTTTTGAGCTATGGAATTGCTCTAGTGCTTCACTTATATCTTTTTGAGCACGGTGTGCTTTAGTATTTTTTTGAAGAAATGCTCTCATGCTTAACTTAGATTTATTTCAGAGTTAGTAATTTTTTTAAGAAGTTCTCTCATGCTTCGCTTAAATTGTTTTGAGGGAAGAAAAAAAATTATGCTCATGTTCTTCACTTATATTTGTTTGAGCTTATCAAAAGCAACATATGAAATTAGTCCCGAAGTGATAGATATTCAAGAGGGATATAATAAAAACTTTCATGAAGATCATTGGAAAAAATAAACTTGATTCTCTGTAATAGTTTTGAGATATGATGATAGTGATATGTGAGTCATGTTCATGAGTAATTATGCTTTAGTAAGAATATTGGTGTTAAGGTTTGTGATTCCCTATTCAAGCACGAAAGTCAATAGTTATGCAATGAAATTACATCCTACTTGTGGTGCATTATTCGGTGTTAGTTATGCTTAATGCTCGCTTATGAGATTTTTTTCTTGGTTGGATGCATCTCAATCTTTTGCTAGCCTTCATTTGCACTAAGTATGATCACTACTTGTGCATCCAAATCCTTTAAACCAGTTTTTGCCACGTGAGTCCATTATACCTACCTATATGCGGCATTCTTTTTCCGTTCTAAGCAAATTTGTATGTGCCATCTCTAATTTTTAAAATAAATTTCTCTTTTGTGTGCTCGTACCACTCATGAAACGGTAGGGGGTGGCTGATATATTTCCATGCTAGATGTGTTATTCTAAGATGAGTGTTTATTCACTTGTCATTGCACGAGAGTATGGCAAAGGTATTAGGGATGCCCAGTCCCGAAATGAAAAATGAATTTACTTTATGTTGTCAAATAATAAATTCCTTGGAAAGTGTTGGTATGGAAGGCACCCGTGGATACGGTTAGCCATGGAAAGTGAAAGTATGGTGGAAAAGGAATAAACTTTATTTTCTGTTTGGGAACAGCCTATGATATATCTAGCATGGAAAGTATTGGGAACTACTCGATCCTTTTCGTTGACAGGAAAAGCATGCCACCCAAAATGTTTTATCTCTATCTTTTTTGCTTTGAGCTCTAGCACCTCTACAAATCCCTACTTCCCTCCATGAAGGGCCTTTCTATTTAATTTATGCAATTTTTATTTTTATTTGAGTCTCCATCTTCTCTTATAAAGCACCAACTAAGGGGCACTATGATCGTACTTGAGCATTGGGTGTAGCTAATATGCGAGTGTGTTTCACGAATGGATCAATGATTGAGCATAATGGGCTAGGGATAACTTGCTTTAGTGTTGATATTTTGAAAGACATGGTTGCTTGTTGATATGCTTGAGTATTAAAGTCCTCATGTCAAAACTAGACTATTGCTTTCAACCATATAAAAGTCCAAATGTCCATGCTACAAAGAAAAGAATATGTGATGAACATGTTAGGCAACATTCCACATAAAAAAATCTGTTTTTATAATTTACCTACTCGAGGACGAGCAGGAATTAAGCTTGGGGATGCTGATACGTCTCCAACGTATCTATAATTTTTGATTGTTCCATGCTGTTATATTATCATTCTTGGATGTTTGACTATCATTCTACAATCAATTTATATCATTTTTTGGGACTAACCTATTGACATAGTGCTAAGTGCCAGTTGTTGTTTTCTGCTTGTTTTTTACATCACAGGAAATCGATACCAAACAGAATCCAAACACATCGAAACTTTTTGGTAAATTTTTCTGGACCAGAAGACATCTGTTGGGCCAAGAAAGTACCTGAGGGGAGCTCCGAGGGGAGCACAACCCACCAGGGCGCGCCTGGGGGACCAGGCGCGCCCAGGTTGGTTGTGCCCACCTCGGTGGCCTGCCGCACCGCCTCTTTGCTCTATAAATACCCCAATATTCTAGAAACCCTAGGGGAGTCGGCAAAAATCAATTCCAGCTGCCGCAAGTTCCAGAACCACCAGATCCAATCTAGACACCATCACGGAGGGGTTCATCATCCTCATTGGTGCCTCTTCGATTATGCGTGAGTAGTTCATTGTAGACCTACGGGTCCGTAGTTAGTAGCTAGATGGCTTCCTCTCTCTCTTTTGATTCTCAATACAATGGTCTCTTGGAGATCTACTTGATGTAACTCTTTTTGTGGTGTGTTTGTTGGGATCCGATGAACTTTGAGTTTATGATCAGATCTACGCTTTTATCCATGAAAATTATTTGAGTCTTTTGATCTCTTATATGCATGATTACTTATAGCCTCGTATTTATTCTTTGAATCTTTGGTTTAGTTAGGCCAACTAGTTCGATTTTTCTTGCAATAGGAATTGGTGCTTTGTGATGGGTTCGATTTTACGGTGCTTGATCCCACTGACAGAAGGGGAACAGACACGTATGTATCATTGCTATTAAGGATAACAAGATGGGGTCTATTTCTACATAAGAGATCTTGTCTACATCATGTCATCGTTCTTATTGCATTACTCTGTTTCTCCATGAACTTAATACACTAGATGCATGATGGATAGCGGTCGATGTGTGGAGTAATAGTAGTAGATGCAGGCAGGAGTCGGTCTACTAATCTTGGACATGATGCCTATATAATGATCACTGCTTGGATATCGTCAAGATTATTTGAAGTTCTATCAATTGCCCAACAGTAATTTGTTTACCCATCGTATTCTATTTTCTCGAGAGAAGCCTCCTCCTCTTCTTCTTCTTCTTCTTCTTCTTCTTCTTCTTCTTCTTCTTATTCCTCTTCTTCTTATTATTATTTTCAACTTTCTTCTTTATTCTTAACCTAAACTAAACTAAATCTAAAGGTAAACCTTAAAAAACAGAAAAAAACTTAACTAAACCTAAACTAAAGTAACTCTAAACTAAACTAAACCTAAATTAAATCTAACTAATT
>JAAAWM010008504.1:0-14542 GCA_036873465.1 Thinopyrum obtusiflorum
TAGCAAAAGAGCGAGCAAAATTAGCATAGCAAAGATAGTAGTGATTTCGAGGGTATGATCATCTTGCCTGCACAGTTGTCAGAGTTGACTGGATCCTCGAAAGCAAACTCAACGGGTTCCTCGTTAGCGAACTCGTCTCCCGGCTCTACCCAAACAAGACAAACAAGCAACAAGGATACAATCAACCACGTGCAAGGATCAAGCAATATGATGCAATGATGATATGCTATGCGGGATGCGATGCGGGATGTAAAATGCAAGATATGACAGGGAATTTATGAACCTGGCCTCAACTTGGAAATCTAAGTGTGCCACTGGAAAGATGGGATGAAATTGCTTGAAAACGATATAAAGAACGCCGGAATCGGAGTTACGGTTTGGAAATGGCAAGCGATTTAAAAATGACACCGGTCTGCGATTTACAGCAAGTAGGCATCTAAATGCAACGAAATGAACATGCTACAACACCCAAACATGACAACAAAATGCATGGCAGGGATGCACACAAGATGCTTAACAAAAGTCTAGCACTGAGCTACGGCCAAATCATCGATTAGGAGGTTCAAACAAGCATGGCAAAAATGCAAAGTTCAACACAATTTTCTCTAGGAACATATCAAAATAAACACAGGGAAGCAACAATGCGAGCTATTGATCTACAACATAGATATGCTAATACTACCAGGACTAAGTTCATGATAAATTAAAGTTCAATTAATCATATTACTTAAGAACTCCCACTTAGATAGACATCCCTCTAATCCTCTAAGTGATCACGTGATCCAAATCAACTAAACCATGTCCGATCATCACGTGAGATGGAGTAGTTTTCAATGGTGAACATCACTATGTTGATCATATCTACTATATGATTCACGCTCAACCTTTCGGTCTCCGTGTTCCGAGGCCATATCTGCATATGCTTGGCTCGTCAAGTATAACCTGAGTATTCCGCGTGTGCAACTGTTTTGCACCTGTTGTATTTGAACGTAGAGCCTATCACACCCGATCATCACGTGGTGTCTCAGCACGAAGAACTTTCACAACGGTGCATACTATGGCTGAGGCATAGGGAATGACTTTCATTCTCTTTCTATCTTCTGTCGTGGTCGGGCTTTGAGTCTTACTCAATTTCACACCTTGTAACACAGGCAAGAGCTCTTTCTTTGACTGTTCCATTTTGAACTACTTCAAAATCTTGTCAAGGTATGTACTCAATGAAAAAACTTATCAAGTGTCTTGATCTATCTCTATAGATCTCGATGCTCAATATGTAAGCAGCTTCACCGAGGTCTTTCTTTAAAAAACTCCTTTCAAACACTCCTTTATGCTTTGCAGAATAATTCTACATTATTTCTGATCGACAATATGGCATTCACATATACTTATCAGAAATGTTGTAGTGCTCCCACTCACTTTCTTGTAAATACAGGCTTCACCGCAAGTCTGTATAAAACTATATGCTTTGATCAACTCATCAAAGCGTATATTCCAACTCTGAGATGCTTGCACCAGTCCATAGATGGATCGCTAGAGCTTGCACATTTTGTTAACACCTTTAGGATTGACAAAACCTTCTGGTTGCATCATATACAACTTTTCTTTAATAAATCTATTAAGGAATGCAGTTTTGTTTATCCATTTGCCAAATTTCATAATCATAAAATGCGGCAATTGCTAACATGATTCGGACAGACTTAAGCATCGATACGAGTGAGAAACTCTCATCGTAGTCAACACCTTGAACTTGTCGAAAACCTTTTGCGACAATTCTAGCTTTGTAGATAGTAACACTACTATCAGCGTCCGTCTTCCTCTTGAAGATCCATTTAATCTCAATGGCTCTCCGATCATTGGGCAAGTCAATCAAAGTCCATACTTTGTTCTCATACATGGATCTCATCTCAGATTTCATGGCCTCAAGCCATTTCTCAGAATCTGGGCTCATCATCGCTTCCTCATAGTTCGTAGGCTCGTCATGGTCAAGTAACATGACCTCCAGAACAGGATTTACCATACCACTCTGGTGCGGATCTCACTCTGGTTTACCTACGAGGTTCGGTAGTAACTTGATCTGAAGTTACATGATCATCATCATTAGCTTCCTCACTAATTGGTGTAGTAGTCACAGGAACAGATTTCTGTGATGAACTACTTTCCAAAAAGGGAGCAGGTACAGTTACCTCATCAAGTTCTACTTTCCTCCCACTCACTTCTTTCGAGAGAAACTCCTTCTCTAGAAAGGATCCATTCAAAGCAACGAATATATTGCCTTCGGATCTGTGATAGAAGGTGTACCTAACATTTTCTTTTGGGTATCCTATGAAGACGCACTTCTCTGATTTGGGTTAGAGCTTATCAGGTTGAAACTTTTTCACATAAGCATTGCAACCTCAAACTTTAAGAAACGACAGCTTAGGTTTCTTGCCAAATCATAGTTCATATGGTGTCGTCTCAACGGATTTAGATGGTGCCCTATTTAATGTGAATGCAGCTATCTCTAATGCATAACCCCAAAACGATAGTGGTAGATCGGTAAGAGACATCATAGATCGCACCATATCTAATAAAGTATGGTTATGACGTTCGGACACACCATTATGCTGTGGTGTTCCAGGTGGCGTGATTAGTGAAACTATTTCACATTGTTTTTAACTGAAGTCCAAACTCGTAACTCAAATATTTTACTTATGCGATCATATCGTAGAAACTTTTATTTTTGTTACGATGATTCTCCACTTCACTCTGAAATTCTTTGAACTTTTCAAATGTTTCAAACTTGTGTTTCATCAAGTAGATATACTCATATCTGCTCAAATCATCTGTGAAGGTCAGAAAATAACGATACCTGCCGCGAGCTCCAACACTCATCGGATCGCATACATCAGTATGTATTATTTCCAATAAGTCAGTTGCTCGCTCCATTGTTCCGGAGAACGGAGTCTTAGTCATCTTGCCCATGAGGCATGGTTCGCAAGCATCAAGTGATTCATAGTCAAGTGATTCCAGAAGTCCATCAGCATGGAGTTTCTTCATGCACTTTACACCAATATGACCTAAACGGCAGTGCCATAAATAAGTTGCACTATCATTATTAACTTTGCATCTTTTGGCTTCAATATTATGAATATGTGTATCACTACGATCGAGATCCAATGAACCATTTTCATTGGGTGTGTAACCATATAAGGTTTTATTCATGTAAACAGAACAACAATTTATTCTCTTACTTAAATGAATAACCGTATTGTAATAAACATGATCAAATCATATTCATGCAAACACCAAATAACACTTATTTAGGTTCAACACTAATCCCAGAAGTATAGGGAGTGTGCGATGATGGTCATATTAATCTTGGAACTACTTCCAACACACATCGTCACCTCACCCTTAACTAGTCTTTCTTCATTCTGCAACTCCCGATTCAAGTTACTAATCATAGTAACTGAACTAGTATCAAATACCGAGGGGTTGCTATAAACACTAGTAAAGTTCACATCAATAACATGTATATCAAATATACTTATGTTCACTTTGCCATCCTTCTTATCCGCCAAATACTTGGGGTAGTCCCTTTGCAGTAGAAGCACTTAGTCTCAGGCTTAGGATCAGACTTGGGCTTCTTCACTTGAGTAGCAACTTGCTTGCCGTTCTTCTTGAAGTTCCCCTTCTTCCCTTTGCCCTTAAAACTAGTGGTCTTGTCAACAATCAACACTTGATGCTCTTTCTTGATTTCTACCTTCATCGATTTCATCATCATGAAAAGCTCGGGAGTCGTTTTCGTCATCTCTTGCATACTATAGTTCATCACGAAGTTCTACTAACTTGGTGATGGTGACTAGAGAATTCTGTCAATCACTATCTTATCTGGAAGATTAACTCCCACTTGATTCAAGCGATTATAGTATCCAGACAATCTGAGCACATGCTCACTAGTTGAGCGATTCTCCTCCATCTTTTAGCTATAGAACTTGTTGGAAACTTCATATCTCTCAACTCGGGTATTTGCTTGAAATATTAACTTCAACTCCTGGGGGGGGGGGGGGGGGGGGGGGGGGGGGGGGGGGGGGGGGGGGGGGGGGGGGGGGGGGGGGGGGGGGGGGGGGGGGGGGGGGGGGGGGGGGGGGGGGGGGGGGGGGGGGGGGGGGGGGGGGGGGGGGGGGGGGGGGGGGGGGGGGGGGGGGGGGGGGGGGGGGGGGGGGGGGGGGGGGGGGGGGGGGGGGGGGGGGGGGGGGGGGGGGGGGGGGGGGGGGGGGGGGGGGGGGGGGGGGGGGGGGGGGGGGGGGGGGGGGGGGGGGGGGGGGGGGGGGGGGGGGGGGGGGGGGGGGGGGGGGGGGGGGGGGGGGGGGGGGGGGGGGGGGGGGGGGGGGGGGGGGGGGGGGGGGGGGGGGGGGGGGGGGGGGGGGGGGGGGGGGGGGGGGGGGGGGGGGGGGGGGGGGGGGGGGGGGGGGGGGGGGGGGGGGGGGGGGGGGGGGGGGGGGGGGGGGGGGGGGGGGGGGGGGGGGGGGGGGGGGGGGGGGGGGGGGGGGGGGGGGGGGGGGGGGGGGGGGGGGGGGGGGGGGGGGGGGGGGGGGGGGGGGGGGGGGGGGGGGGGGGGGGGGGGGGGGGGGGGGGGGGGGGGGGGGGGGGGGGGGGGGGGGGGGGGGGGGGGGGGGGGGGGGGGGGGGGGGGGGGGGGGGGGGGGGGGGGGGGGGGGGGGGGGGGGGGGGGGGGGGGGGGGGGGGGGGGGGGGGGGGGGGGGGGGGGGGGGGGGGGGGGGGGGGGGGGGGGGGGGGGGGGGGGGGGGGGGGGGGGGGGGGGGGGGGGGGGGGGGGGGGGGGGGGGGGGGGGGGGGGGGGGGGGGGGGGGGGGGGGGGGGGGGGGGGGGGGGATAAGGAAATAAATAATAACTTTATTATTGCCTCTAGGGCATATTTCCTTCACCCACGAGGCAGGGGGCGCGCCCAGGGGGGCAGGCGCGCCTCCCACCCTCGTGGACAGGGTGTGGGCCCCCTGGCCTTGATTCCTTCGCCAGTATTTTTCTTTATTTCCAAAAATAATCTTCGTGAAGTTTCAGGTCGTTCCGAGAACTTTTATTTCTGCACAAAGATAACACCATGGCAATTCTGCTGAAAACAATGTCAGTCCGGGTTAGTTTCATTCAAATCATGCAAGTTAGAGTCCGAAACAAGGGCAAAAGTGTTTGGAAAAGTAGATACGACGGAGACGTATCAACTCCTCCAAGCTTAAACCTTTGCTTGTCCTCAAGCAATTCAGTTGATAAACTGAAAGTGATAAAGAAAAACTTTTACAAACTCTGTTTGCTCTTGTTGTTGTAAATATGTAAAGCCAGCATTCAAGTTTTCAGCAAGGATTATGAACTAACCATATTCACAATAACATTTAGGTCTCATGTTTACTCATATCAATGGCATAATCAACTAGCGAGCAATAATAATAAATCTCGGATGACAACACTTTCTCAAAACAATCATGATATGATATAACAAGATGGTATCTCGCTAGCCCTTTATGAGACCGCAAAACATAAATGCAGAGCACCTTTAAAGATCAAGGACTGACTAGAGATTGTAATTCATGGTAAAAGAGATTCAATCATAGTCATACCCAATATAAATTAACAGTAATGAATGCAAATGACAGCGGTGCTCTCTAGCTGGTGCTTTTTAATAAGAGGGTGATGACTCAACATAAAAGTAAATAGATAGGCCCTTCGCAGAGGGAAGCAGGGATTTGTAGAGGTGCCAGAGCTCGATTTTGAAATAGAGATAAATAATATTTTGAGCGGTATACTTTCATTGTCAACATAACAACCAAGAGATGGCGATATCTTCCATGCTACACACATTATAGGCGGTTCCCAAACAGAATGGTAAAGTTTATACTCCCCCTCCACCAACAAGCATCAATCCATGGCTTGCTCGAAACAACGAGTGCCTCCAACTAACAAGAGTCTCGGGGGAGTTCTGTTTGCAATTATTTTGATTTGATTTGCATAAAGCATGGGACTGGGCATCCCAGTGACCAGCCATTTTCTCGTGAGTGAGGAGCGGAGTCCACTCCTCTTGAGAATAACCCGCCTAACATAGAAGATACGGACAGCCTGTAACATCCCAAATTTTTAATTTGAAATGTTATACATTAGATCATCATTGCATATCATATTTTATTGCATTTTGGTTCGATCCTAGAAATTCTACGCAACTCAAGGACCCACGCAGAGAGTTGGGGATTTCATTATTTTCATATTCGAGTTTTTCTCGAATTTTGAAAAGAGGATCGTTTGATTTTAATTATTTTCTCTTTGAATATTTATTTTATAAAAATAAAAGAGAGAGGATAAAATGACTTCCTCAAAATAAATAAATATCGTAGATTTAATATTAAAATCAAATAAGATTTTTATTCGGAGTTTTATCGCTATTTTATTTGAATTAGGAAAAATATGCGTAACATATAAACTCATAATATAACTGTCATCGTAACGTTAAGCGTGCGGACCCTACGGGTTCGAGAACTATGTAGACATGACCGAGACACCTCTCCGGTCAATAACCAATAGCGGAAGCTGGATGCTCATATTGGTTCCCACATATTCTACGAAGATCTTTATCGGTCAGACCGCATAACAACATGCGTTGTTCCCTTTGTCATCGGTATGTTACTTGCCCGAGATTCGATCGTCGGTATCTCGATACCTAGTTCAATCTCGTTACCGGCAAGTCTCTTTACTCATTCCGTAATCCATCATCCCGCAACTAACTCATTAGTCACAATGCTTGCAAGGCTTATAGTGATGTGTATTACTGAGTGGGCCCAGAGATACCTCTCAGACAATCGGAGTGACAAATCCTAATCTCGAAATACGCCAACCCAACAAATACCTTCGGAGACACCTGTAGAGCACCTTTATAATCACCCAGTTACGTTGTGGGGGGGGGGGGGGGGGGGGGGGGGGGGGGGGGGGGGGGGGGGGGGGGGGGGGGGGGGGGGGGGGGGGGGGGGGGGGGGGGGGGGGGGGGGGGGGGGGGGGGGGGGGGGGGGGGGGGGGGGGGGGGGGGGGGGGGGGGGGGGGGGGGGGGGGGGGGGGGGGGGGGGGGGGGGGGGGGGGGGGGGGGGGGGGGGGGGGGGGGGGGGGGGGGGGGGGGGGGGGGGGGGGGGGGGGGGGGGGGGGGGGGGGGGGGGGGGGGGGGGGGGGGGGGGGGGGGGGGGGGGGGGGGGGGGGGGGGGGGGGGGGGGGGGGGGGGGGGGGGGGGGGGGGGGGGGGGGGGGGGGGGGGGGGGGGGGGGGGGGGGGGGGGGGGGGGGGGGGGGGGGGGGGGGGGGGGGGGGGGGGGGGGGGGGGGGGGGGGGGGGGGGGGGGGGGGGGGGGGGGGGGGGGGGGGGGGGGGGGGGGGGGGGGGGGGGGGGGGGGGGGGGGGGGGGGGGGGGGGGGGGGGGGGGGGGGGGGGGGGGGGGGGGGGGGGGGGGGGGGGGGGGGGGGGGGGGGGGGGGGGGGGGGGGGGGGGGGGGGGGGGGGGGGGGGGGGGGGGGGGGGGGGGGGGGGGGGGGGGGGGGGGGGGGGGGGGGGGGGGGGGGGGGGGGGGGGGGGGGGGGGGGGGGGGGGGGGGGGGGGGGGGGGGGGGGGGGGGGGGGGGGGGGGGGGGGGGGGGGGGGGGGGGGGGGGGGGGGGGGGGGGGGGGGGGGGGGGGGGGGGGGGGGGGGGGGGGGGGGGGGGGGGGGGGGGGGGGGGGGGGGGGGGGGGGGGGGGGGGGGGGGGGGGGGGGGGGGGGGGGGGGGGGGGGGGGGGGGGGGGGGGGGGGGGGGGGGGGGGGGGGGGGGGGGGGGGGGGGGGGGGGGGGGGGGGGGGGGGGGGGGGGGGGGGGGGGGGGGGGGGGGGGGGGGGGGGGGGGGGGGGGGGGGGGGGGGGGGGGGGGGGGGGGGGGGGGGGGGGGGGGGGGGGGGGGGGGGGGGGGGGGGGGGGGGGGGGGGGGGGGGGGGGGGGGGGGGGGGGGGGGGGGGGGGGGGGGGGGGGGGGGGGGGGGGGGGGGGGGGGGGGGGGGGGGGGGGGGGGGGGGGGGGGGGGGGGGGGGGGGGGGGGGGGGGGGGGGGGGGGGGGGGGGGGGGGGGGGGGGGGGGGGGGGGGGGGGGGGGGGGGGGGGGGGGGGGGGGGGGGGGGGGGGGGGGGGGGGGGGGGGGGGGGGGGGGGGGGGGGGGGGGGGGGGGGGGGGGGGGGGGGGGGGGGGGGGGGGGGGGGGGGGGGGGGGGGGGGGGGGGGGGGGGGGGGGGGGGGGGGGGGGGGGGGGGGGGGGGGGGGGGGGGGGGGGGGGGGGGGGGGGGGGGGGGGGGGGGGGGGGGGGGGGGGGGGGGGGGGGGGGGGGGGGGGGGGGGGGGGGGGGGGGGGGGGGGGGGGGGGGGGGGGGGGGGGGGGGGGGGGGGGGGGGGGGGGGGGGGGGGGGGGGGGGGGGGGGGGGGGGGGGGGGGGGGGGGGGGGGGGGGGGGGGGGGGGGGGGGGGGGGGGGGGGGGGGGGGGGGGGGGGGGGGGGGGGGGGGGGGGGGGGGGGGGGGGGGGGGGGGGGGGGGGGGGGGGGGGGGGGGGGGGGGGGGGGGGGGGGGGGGGGGGGGGGGGGGGGGGGGGGGGGGGGGGGGGGGGGGGGGGGGGGGGGGGGGGGGGGGGGGGGGGGGGGGGGGGGGGGGGGGGGGGGGGGGGGGGGGGGGGGGGGGGGGGGGGGGGGGGGGGGGGGGGGGGGGGGGGGGGGGGGGGGGGGGGGGGGGGGGGGGGGGGGGGGGGGGGGGGGGGGGGGGGGGGGGGGGGGGGGGGGGGGGGGGGGGGGGGGGGGGGGGGGGGGGGGGGGGGGGGGGGGGGGGGGGGGGGGGGGGGGGGGGGGGGGGGGGGGGGGGGGGGGGGGGGGGGGGGGGGGGGGGGGGGGGGGGGGGGGGGGGGGGGGGGGGGGGGGGGGGGGGGGGGGGGGGGGGGGGGGGGGGGGGGGGGGGGGGGGGGGGGGGGGGGGGGGGGGGGGGGGGGGGGGGGGGGGGGGGGGGGGGGGGGGGGGGGGGGGGGGGGGGGGGGGGGGGGGGGGGGGGGGGGGGGGGGGGGGGGGGGGGGGGGGGGGGGGGGGGGGGGGGGGGGGGGGGGGGGGGGGGGGGGGGGGGGGGGGGGGGGGGGGGGGGGGGGGGGGGGGGGGGGGGGGGGGGGGGGGGGGGGGGGGGGGGGGGGGGGGGGGGGGGGGGGGGGGGGGGGGGGGGGGGGGGGGGGGGGGGGGGGGGGGGGGGGGGGGGGGGGGGGGGGGGGGGGGGGGGGGGGGGGGGGGGGGGGGGGGGGGGGGGGGGGGGGGGGGGGGGGGGGGGGGGGGGGGGGGGGGGGGGGGGGGGGGGGGGGGGGGGGGGGGGGGGGGGGGGGGGGGGGGGGGGGGGGGGGGGGGGGGGGGGGGGGGGGGGGGGGGGGGGGGGGGGGGGGGGGGGGGGGGGGGGGGGGGGGGGGGGGGGGGGGGGGGGGGGGGGGGGGGGGGGGGGGGGGGGGGGGGGGGGGGGGGGGGGGGGGGGGGGGGGGGGGGGGGGGGGGGGGGGGGGGGGGGGGGGGGGGGGGGGGGGGGGGGGGGGGGGGGGGGGGGGGGGGGGGGGGGGGGGGGGGGGGGGGGGGGGGGGGGGGGGGGGGGGGGGGGGGGGGGGGGGGGGGGGGGGGGGGGGGGGGGGGGGGGGGGGGGGGGGGGGGGGGGGGGGGGGGGGGGGGGGGGGGGGGGGGGGGGGGGGGGGGGGGGGGGGGGGGGGGGGGGGGGGGGGGGGGGGGGGGGGGGGGGGGGGGGGGGGGGGGGGGGGGGGGGGGGGGGGGGGGGGGGGGGGGGGGGGGGGGGGGGGGGGGGGGGGGGGGGGGGGGGGGGGGGGGGGGGGGGGGGGGGGGGGGGGGGGGGGGGGGGGGGGGGGGGGGGGGGGGGGGGGGGGGGGGGGGGGGGGGGGGGGGGGGGGGGGGGGGGGGGGGGGGGGGGGGGGGGGGGGGGGGGGGGGGGGGGGGGGGGGGGGGGGGGGGGGGGGGGGGGGGGGGGGGGGGGGGGGGGGGGGGGGGGGGGGGGGGGGGGGGGGGGGGGGGGGGGGGGGGGGGGGGGGGGGGGGGGGGGGGGGGGGGGGGGGGGGGGGGGGGGGGGGGGGGGGGGGGGGGGGGGGGGGGGGGGGGGGGGGGGGGGGGGGGGGGGGGGGGGGGGGGGGGGGGGGGGGGGGGGGGGGGGGGGGGGGGGGGGGGGGGGGGGGGGGGGGGGGGGGGGGGGGGGGGGGGGGGGGGGGGGGGGGGGGGGGGGGGGGGGGGGGGGGGGGGGGGGGGGGGGGGGGGGGGGGGGGGGGGGGGGGGGGGGGGGGGGGGGGGGGGGGGGGGGGGGGGGGGGGGGGGGGGGGGGGGGGGGGGGGGGGGGGGGGGGGGGGGGGGGGGGGGGGGGGGGGGGGGGGGGGGGGGGGGGGGGGGGGGGGGGGGGGGGGGGGGGGGGGGGGGGGGGGGGGGGGGGGGGGGGGGGGGGGGGGGGGGGGGGGGGGGGGGGGGGGGGGGGGGGGGGGGGGGGGGGGGGGGGGGGGGGGGGGGGGGGGGGGGGGGGGGGGGGGGGGGGGGGGGGGGGGGGGGGGGGGGGGGGGGGGGGGGGGGGGGGGGGGGGGGGGGGGGGGGGGGGGGGGGGGGGGGGGGGGGGGGGGGGGGGGGGGGGGGGGGGGGGGGGGGGGGGGGGGGGGGGGGGGGGGGGGGGGGGGGGGGGGGGGGGGGGGGGGGGGGGGGGGGGGGGGGGGGGGGGGGGGGGGGGGGGGGGGGGGGGGGGGGGGGGGGGGGGGGGGGGGGGGGGGGGGGGGGGGGGGGGGGGGGGGGGGGGGGGGGGGGGGGGGGGGGGGGGGGGGGGGGGGGGGGGGGGGGGGGGGGGGGGGGGGGGGGGGGGGGGGGGGGGGGGGGGGGGGGGGGGGGGGGGGGGGGGGGGGGGGGGGGGGGGGGGGGGGGGGGGGGGGGGGGGGGGGGGGGGGGGGGGGGGGGGGGGGGGGGGGGGGGGGGGGGGGGGGGGGGGGGGGGGGGGGGGGGGGGGGGGGGGGGGGGGGGGGGGGGGGGGGGGGGGGGGGGGGGGGGGGGGGGGGGGGGGGGGGGGGGGGGGGGGGGGGGGGGGGGGGGGGGGGGGGGGGGGGGGGGGGGGGGGGGGGGGGGGGGGGGGGGGGGGGGGGGGGGGGGGGGGGGGGGGGGGGGGGGGGGGGGGGGGGGGGGGGGGGGGGGGGGGGGGGGGGGGGGGGGGGGGGGGGGGGGGGGGGGGGGGGGGGGGGGGGGGGGGGGGGGGGGGGGGGGGGGGGGGGGGGGGGGGGGGGGGGGGGGGGGGGGGGGGGGGGGGGGGGGGGGGGGGGGGGGGGGGGGGGGGGGGGGGGGGGGGGGGGGGGGGGGGGGGGGGGGGGGGGGGGGGGGGGGGGGGGGGGGGGGGGGGGGGGGGGGGGGGGGGGGGGGGGGGGGGGGGGGGGGGGGGGGGGGGGGGGGGGGGGGGGGGGGGGGGGGGGGGGGGGGGGGGGGGGGGGGGGGGGGGGGGGGGGGGGGGGGGGGGGGGGGGGGGGGGGGGGGGGGGGGGGGGGGGGGGGGGGGGGGGGGGGGGGGGGGGGGGGGGGGGGGGGGGGGGGGGGGGGGGGGGGGGGGGGGGGGGGGGGGGGGGGGGGGGGGGGGGGGGGGGGGGGGGGGGGGGGGGGGGGGGGGGGGGGGGGGGGGGGGGGGGGGGGGGGGGGGGGGGGGGGGGGGGGGGGGGGGGGGGGGGGGGGGGGGGGGGGGGGGGGGGGGGGGGGGGGGGGGGGGGGGGGGGGGGGGGGGGGGGGGGGGGGGGGGGGGGGGGGGGGGGGGGGGGGGGGGGGGGGGGGGGGGGGGGGGGGGGGGGGGGGGGGGGGGGGGGGGGGGGGGGGGGGGGGGGGGGGGGGGGGGGGGGGGGGGGGGGGGGGGGGGGGGGGGGGGGGGGGGGGGGGGGGGGGGGGGGGGGGGGGGGGGGGGGGGGGGGGGGGGGGGGGGGGGGGGGGGGGGGGGGGGGGGGGGGGGGGGGGGGGGGGGGGGGGGGGGGGGGGGGGGGGGGGGGGGGGGGGTGTGAAAAAGTTTTAGCCTGATAAACTCAAACCCAAATCAGAGAAGTGCGTCTTCATAGGATACCCAAAGGAGACTGTTGGGTACACCTTCTATCACAGATCCGAAGGCAAGATATTTGTTGCTAAGAATGGATCCTTTCTAGAGAAGGAGTTTCTCTCGAAAGAAGTGAGTGGGAGGAAAGTAGAACTTGATGAGGTAATTGTACCTGCTCCTAAATTGGAAAGTAGTTCATCACAGAAATCAGTTCCAGTGATTCCTGCACCAATTAGTGAGGAAGCTAATGATGTTGATCATGAAACTTCAGATCAAGTTACCACCGAACCTCGTAGGTCAACCAGAGTAAGATCCACACCAGAGTGGTACGGTAATCCTGTTCTGGAGGTCATGTTACTTGACCATGACGAACCTACGAACTATGAGGAAGCGATGATGAGCCCAAATTCCACGAAATGGCTTGAGGCCATGAAATCTGAGATGGGATCCATGTATGAGAATAAAGTGTGGACTTTGATTGACTTGCCCGATGATCGGTGAGCCACTGAGAATAAATGGATCTTCAAGAGGAAGACGGACGCTGATGGTAGTGTTACTATCTACAAAGGTCGACTTGTCGCGAAAGGTTTTCGACAAGTTCAAGGTGTTGACTACAATGAGATTTTCTCACTCGTAGCGATGCTTAAGTCTGTCTGAATCATGTTAGCAATTGCCGCATTTTATGAAATCTGGCAAATGGATAACCAAAACTGCACTCCTTAATGGATTTATTAAAGAAGAGTTGTATATGATGCAACCAGAAGGTTTTGTCAATCCTAAAGGTGCTAACAAAATGTGCAAGCTCCAGCGATCCATTTATGGAGGGGGGGGGGGGGGGGGGGGGGGGGGGGGGGGGGGGGGGGGGGGGGGGGGGGGGGGGGGGGGGGGGGGGGGGGGGGGGGGGGGGGGGGGGGGGGGGGGGGGGGGGGGGGGGGGGGGGGGGGGGGGGGGGGGGGGGGGGGGGGGGGGGGGGGGGGGGGGGGGGGGGGGGGGGGGGGGGGGGGGGGGGGGGGGGGGGGGGGGGGGGGGGGGGGGGGGGGGGGGGGGGGGGGGGGGGGGGGGGGGGGGGGGGGGGGGGGGGGGGGGGGGGGGGGGGGGGGGGGGGGGGGGGGGGGGGGGGGGGGGGGGGGGGGGGGGGGGGGGGGGGGGGGGGGGGGGGGGGGGGGGGGGGGGGGGGGGGGGGGGGGGGGGGGGGGGGGGGGGGGGGGGGGGGGGGGGGGGGGGGGGGGGGGGGGGGGGGGGGGGGGGGGGGGGGGGGGGGGGGGGGGGGGGGGGGGGGGGGGGGGGGGGGGGGGGGGGGGGGGGGGGGGGGGGGGGGGGGGGGGGGGGGGGGGGGGGGGGGGGGGGGGGGGGGGGGGGGGGGGGGGGGGGGGGGGGGGGGGGGGGGGGGGGGGGGGGGGGGGGGGGGGGGGGGGGGGGGGGGGGGGGGGGGGGGGGGGGGGGGGGGGGGGGGGGGGGGGGGGGGGGGGGGGGGGGGGGGGGGGGGGGGGGGGGGGGGGGGGGGGGGGGGGGGGGGGGGGGGGGGGGGGGGGGGGGGGGGGGGGGGGGGGGGGGGGGGGGGGGGGGGGGGGGGGGGGGGGGGGGGGGGGGGGGGGGGGGGGGGGGGGGGGGGGGGGGGGGGGGGGGGGGGGGGGGGGGGGGGGGGGGGGGGGGGGGGGGGGGGGGGGGGGGGGGGGGGGGGGGGGGGGGGGGGGGGGGGGGGGGGGGGGGGGGGGGGGGGGGGGGGGGGGGGGGGGGGGGGGGGGGGGGGGGGGGGGGGGGGGGGGGGGGGGGGGGGGGGGGGGGGGGGGGGGGGGGGGGGGGGGGGGGGGGGGGGGGGGGGGGGGGGGGGGGGGGGGGGGGGGGGGGGGGGGGGGGGGGGGGGGGGGGGGGGGGGGGGGGGGGGGGGGGGGGGGGGGGGGGGGGGGGTAAATCGTAGACCGGTGTCATATTTGAAACGCTTGCCATTTCCAAACCGTAACTCCGATTCCGGCGTTCTTTATATCGTTTTCAAGCGATTTCATCTCATCTTTCCAGTGGCACCCATGGAATTCCAAGTTGAGGCCAGGTTAATGCATTTCCTGTCATATCTTGCATTTTGCATCCCGCATCGCATCCCACATAGCATATCATCTTCACATCGTGTTGATTGAGTTTGCACGTGGTTGATTATATCCTTATTGCTTGTTTGTCTTGTTTGGGTAGAGCCGGGAGACGAGTTCGCTAACGAGGAGCCCGTTGAGTTTGCTTTTGAGGATCCACTCAACTCTGACAGCTTTGCAGGCAAGATGATCATACCCTCGAAATCACTACTATCTTTGCTATGCTAGTTTGCTCGCTCTTTTGCTATCATCCCTGCCATGTATTTTGTTGTCATGTTTGGGTGCTGTAGCATGTTCATTTCATTGCATTTAGATGCCTACTTGCTGTAAATCGTAGACCGGTGTCATATTTGAAACGCTTGCCATTTCCAAACCGTAACTCC
>JAAAWM010008505.1:0-14547 GCA_036873465.1 Thinopyrum obtusiflorum
CCCCAAACTTTAAGAAACGACAGCTTAGGTTTCCTACTAAACCACAGTTCATACAGTGTCATCTCAACGGATTTAGACGGTGCCCTATTTAACGTGAATGTAGTTGTCTCTAATGCATAACCCCAAAATGATAGTGGTAAATCGGTAAGAGACATCATAAATTGCACTATATCCAATAAAGTACGGTTATGACGTTCGGACTCACCATTATGCTGTGGTGTTCCAGGTGGCATGAGTTTGTGAAACTATTCCACATTGTTTTAATTGAAGACCAAACTCGTAACTCAAATATTCTCCTCCACGATCGGATCACAGAAACTTTATTTTCTTGTTACGATGATTTTCTGCTTCACTCTGAAATTCTTTGAACTTTTCAAATGTTTCAGACTTGTGTTTCATCAAGTAGATATACCCATATCTGCTTAAATCATCTGTGAAGATCAGAAAATAACGATACCCGCCGTGGGCCTCAACACTCATCAGACCGCATACATCAGTATGTATTATTTCCAAAAAGTCAATTGCTCGCTCCATTGTTCCGGAGAACGGAGTCTTAGTCATCTTGCCCATGAGGCATGGTTCGCAAGCATCAAATGATTCATAATCAAGTGATTCCAAAAGTCCATCCGAATGGAGTTTCTTCATGCGCTTTACACCAATATGACCTAAATGGCAGTGCCACAAAATATGTTGCATTATCATTATCAACTTTGCATCTTTTGGCATCAATATTATGAATATGTGTATCACTACGATCGAGATTCAATAAACCATTTATATTGAGTGTATGACCATAGAAGGTTTTATTCATTTAAACAGAACAACAATTATTCTCTAACTTAAATGAATAACCGTATCGCAATAAACATGATCCAATCATATTCATGCTCAACGCAAATACCAAATAACATTTATTTAGGTCCAACACTAAACCCGAAAGTAGAGGGAGTGTGCGATGGTGATCTTATCAACCTTGGAATCACTTCCAACACACATCGTCACCTCGTCATTAATTGTCTCTGTTCATTTTGCAACTCCTGCTTATCAGAAATGTTGTAGTGCTCCCACTCACTTTCTTGTAAATACAGGCTTCACCACAAGTCTGCTTTGATCAATTTATCAAAGCGTATATTTCAACTCCGAGATGCTTGCACCAGTCCATAGATGGATCGCTGGAGCTTGCATATTTTGTTAGCACCTTTAGGATTGACAAAACCTTCTTGTTGCATCATATACAACTCTTCTTTAATAAATCCATTAAGGAATGCAGTTTTGTTTATCCATTTCTCAGATTTCATAAAATGCGGCAATTGCTAACATGATTCGGACAGACTTAAGCATAGATACGAGTGAGAAACTCTCATCGTAGTCAACACCTTGAATTTGTCGAAAACCTTTTTGCGACAATTCTTGCTTTGTAGATAGTAACACTACTATCAGCGTCTGTCTTCCTCTTGAAGATCCATTTATTCTCAATGGCTTGCCGATCATCGGGCAAGTCAACCAAAGTCCACACTTTGTTCTCATACATGGATCCCATCTCAGATTTCATGGCCTCAAGCCATTTCGCGGAATCTGGGCTCATCATCGCTTCCTCATAGTTTGTAGGTTCGTCATGGTCTAGTAACATGATTTCCAGATCAGGATTACCGTACCACTCTGGTGCGGAACATACTCTGGTTGACCTACTAGGTTCGGTAGTGACTTGATCCGAAGTTTCATGATCATCATCATTAACTTCCTCACTAATTGGTGTAGGCATCACTGAACTGATTTCTGTGATGAACTACTTTCCAATCTCGAGAGAAGGTACAATTACCGGGGGGGGGGGGGGGGGGGGGGGGGGGGGGGGGGGGGGGGGGGGGGGGGGGGGGGGGGGGGGGGGGGGGGGGGGGGGGGGGGGGGGGGGGGGGGGGGGGGGGGGGGGGGGGGGGGGGGGGGGGGGGGGGGGGGGGGGGGGGGGGGGGGGGGGGGGGGGGGGGGGGGGGGGGGGGGGGGGGGGGGGGGGGGGGGGGGGGGGGGGGGGGGGGGGGGGGGGGGGGGGGGGGGGGGGGGGGGGGGGGGGGGGGGGGGGGGGGGGGGGGGGGGGGGGGGGGGGGGGGGGGGGGGGGGGGGGGGGGGGGGGGGGGGGGGGGGGGGGGGGGGGGGGGGGGGGGGGGGGGGGGGGGGGGGGGGGGGGGGGGGGGGGGGGGGGGGGGGGGGGGGGGGGGGGGGGGGGGGGGGGGGGGGGGGGGGGGGGGGGGGGGGGGGGGGGGGGGGGGGGGGGGGGGGGGGGGGGGGGGGGGGGGGGGGGGGGGGGGGGGGGGGGGGGGGGGGGGGGGGGGGGGGGGGGGGGGGGGGGGGGGGGGGGGGGGGGGGGGGGGGGGGGGGGGGGGGGGGGGGGGGGGGGGGGGGGGGGGGGGGGGGGGGGGGGGGGGGGGGGGGGGGGGGGGGGGGGGGGGGGGGGGGGGGGGGGGGGGGGGGGGGGGGGGGGGGGGGGGGGGGGGGGGGGGGGGGGGGGGGGGGGGGGGGGGGGGGGGGGGGGGGGGGGGGGGGGGGGGGGGGGGGGGGGGGGGGGGGGGGGGGGGGGGGGGGGGGGGGGGGGGGGGGGGGGGGGGGGGGGGGGGGGGGGGGGGGGGGGGGGGGGGGGGGGGGGGGGGGGGGGGGGGGGGGGGGGGGGGGGGGGGGGGGGGGGGGGGGGGGGGGGGGGGGGGGGGGGGGGGGGGTTGGAATCACTCGATTATGAATCATTTGATGCTTGCGAACCATGCCTCATGGGTAAGATGACTAAAACTTCGTTCTCCGAAACAATGGAGCGAGCTACAGACTTATTGGAAATAATACATACCGATGTATGCGGTCCGATGAGTGTTGAGGCTCGCGGTGGGTATCGTTATTTTCTGACCTTCACAGATGATTTGAGCAGATATGGGTATATCTACTTAGTGAAACACAAGTCTGAAACATTTGAAAAGTTCAAATAATTTCAGAGTGAAGTAGAGAATCATCGTAACAAGAAAATAAAGTTTCTATGATCTGAGCGCGGAGGCGAATACTTGAGTTACGAGTTTGGCCTTCATTTAAAACAATGCGGAATAGTTTCGCAACTCATGCCACCTGGAACACCACAGCGTAATGGTGTGTCCGAATGCCGTAACCGTACTTTATTAGATATGGTGCGATCTATGATGTCTCTTACCGATTTGCCACTATCGTTTTGGGGTTATGCATTAGAGGGGGGGGGGGGGGGGGGGGGGGGGGGGGGGGGGGGGGGGGGGGGGGGGGGGGGGGGGGGGGGGGGGGGGGGGGGGGGGGGGGGGGGGGGGGGGGGGGGGGGGGGGGGGGGGGGGGGGGGGGGGGGGGGGGCCGTTGAGACGACATCGTATGAACTGTGGTTTGGCAAGAAACCTAAGCTGTCGTTTCTTAAAATTTTATTGCGAGACGGATATTCATTTAAGTCAGAGAATAATGGTTGCTCTATTATATGAATAATATCTTTTATGGTCATGCACCCTTGAAGAGTGGTCTATTCTTGTTGAATCTCGATAGTAGTAATACACATATTCATAGTATTGATGCCAAAAGATGCAAAGTTGATAATGATAGTGCAACATACTTGTGGCACTGCCATTTAGGTCATATTGGTGTAAAGCGCATGAAGAAACTCCATACAGATGGACTTTTAGAATCACTTGATTATGAATCATTTGATACTTGCGAACCATGCCTCATGGGAAAGATGACTAAAACTCCATTCTCCAGACAATGGAGCGAGCTAATGACATATTGGAAATAATACATACCGATGTATGCGATCCGATGAGTATTGAAGCACGCGGCGGGTATCGTTATTTTCTGACCTTCACAGATGATTTGAGTAGATATGGGTATGTCTACTAGATGAAACACAAGTCTGAGACATTTGAAAGTTCAAAGAATTTCAGAGTGAAGTGGAGAATGATCGTAACAAGAAAATAAAGTTTCTACGATCTGATCGTGGAGGCGAATATTTGAGTTACGAGTTTGACCTTCATTTAAAACAATGTGGAATAGTTTCACAACTCATGCCACCTGGAACACCACAACGTAATGGTTTGTCCGAATGTCATAACCGTATTTTATTGGATATGGTGCGTTCTATGATGTCTCTTACCGATTTACCACTATCGTTTTGGGGTTATGCATTAGACCCCCCCCCCCCCCCCCCCCCCCCCCCCCCCCCCCCCCCCCCCCCCCCCCCCCCCCCCCCCCCCCCCCCCCCCCCCCCCCCCCCCCCCCCCCCCCCCCCCCCCCCCCCCCCCCCCCCCCCCCCCCCCCCCCCCCCCCCCCCCCCCCCCCCCCCCCCCCCCCCCCCCCCCCCCCCCCCCCCCCCCCCCCCCCCCCCCCCCCCCCCCCCCCCCCCCCCCCCCCCCCCCCCCCCCCCCCCCCCCCCCCCCCCCCCCCCCCCCCCCCCCCCCCCCCCCCCCCCCCCCCCCCCCCCCCCCCCCCCCCCCCCCCCCCCCCCCCCCCCCCCCCCCCCCCCCCCCCCCCCCCCCCCCCCCCCCCCCCCCCCCCCCCCCCCCCCCCCCCCCCCCCCCCCCCCCCCCCCCCCCCCCCCCCCCCCCCCCCCCCCCCCCCCCCCCCCCCCCCCCCCCCCCCCCCCCCCCCCCCCCCCCCCCCCCCCCCCCCCCCCCCCCCCCCCCCCCCCCCCCCCCCCCCCCCCCCCCCCCCCCCCCCCCCCCCCCCCCCCCCCCCCCCCCCCCCCCCCCCCCCCCCCCCCCCCCCCCCCCCCCCCCCCCCCCCCCCCCCCCCCCCCCCCCCCCCCCCCCCCCCCCCCCCCCCCCCCCCCCCCCCCCCCCCCCCCCCCCCCCCCCCCCCCCCCCCCCCCCCCCCCCCCCCCCCCCCCCCCCCCCCCCCCCCCCCCCCCCCCCCTGTATTTGAACGTAGAACCTATCACACCCGATCATCACGTGGTTTCTCAGCACGAAGAACTTTCGCAACGGTGCATACTCAGGGAGAACACTTATACCTTGATAATTTAGTGAGAGATCATCTTATAATGCTACCGTCAATCAAAGCAAGATAAGATGCATAAAAAGATAAACATCACATGCAATCAATATAAGTGATATGATATGGCCATCATCATCTTGTGCTTGTGATCTCCATCTTCGAAGCACCATCACGATCACCATCGTCACCGGTGCGACACCTTGATCTCCATCGTAGCATCGTTGTCGTCTCGCCAACTTATGCTTCTACGACTATCGCTACCGCTTAGTGATAAAGTAAAGCATTACAGGGCGATTGCATTGCATACAATAAAGCGACAACCATATGGCTCCTGCCAGTTGCCGATAACTCGGTTACAAAACATGATCATCTCATACAATAAAATATAGCATCATGTCTTGACCATATCACATCACAACATGCCCTGCAAAAACAAGTTTGACGTCCTCTACTTTGTTGTTGCAAGTTTTACGTGGCTGCTAGGGCTGAGCAAGAATCGTTCTTACCTACGCATCAAAACCACAACGATAGTTTGTCAAGTTGGTGCTGTTTTAACCTTCGCAAGGACCGGGCGTAGCCACACTCGGTTCAACTAAAGTTGGAGAAACTGACACCCGCCAGCCACCTGTGTGCAAAGCACGTCGGTAGAACCAGTCTCGCGTAAGCGTACGCGTAATGTCGGTCCGGGCCGCTTGATCCAACAATACCGCCGAACCAAAGTATGACATGCTGGTAAGCAGTATGACTTATATCGCCCACAACTCACTTGTGTTCTACTCGTGCATATGACATCTACGCATAAAACCTGGCTCGGATGCCACTGTTGGGGAACGTAGTAATTTCAAAAATTTCCTACGCACACGCAAGATCATGGTGATGCATAGCAATGAGAGGGGAGAGTGTTGTCCACGTACCCTCGTAGACCGAAAGCAGAAGCGTTAGCACAACGCGGTTGATGTAGTCGTACATCTTCACGATCCGACCGATCAAGTACCGAACGCACGGCACCTCCGAGTTCAGCCCCCCCCCCCCCCCCCCCCCCCCCCCCCCCCCCCCCCCCCCCCCCCCCCCCCCCCCCCCCCCCCCCCCCCCCCCCCCCCCCCCCCCCCCCCCCCCCCCCCCCCCCCCCCCCCCCCCCCCCCCCCCCCCCCCCCCCCCCCCCCCCCCCCCCCCCCCCCCCCCCCCCCCCCCCCCCCCCCCCCCCCCCCCCCCCCCCCCCCCCCCCCCCCCCCCCCCCCCCCCCCCCCCCCCCCCCCCCCCCCCCCCCCCCCCCCCCCCCCCCCCCCCCCCCCCCCCCCCCCCCCCCCCCCCCCCCCCCCCCCCCCCCCCCCCCCCCCCCCCCCCCCCCCCCCCCCCCCCCCCCCCCCCCCCCCCCCCCCCCCCCCCCCCCCCCCCCCCCCCCCCCCCCCCCCCCCCCCCCCCCCCCCCCCCCCCCCCCCCCCCCCCCCCCCCCCCCCCCCCCCCCCCCCCCCCCCCCCCCCCCCCCCCCCCCCCCCCCCCCCCCCCCCCCCCCCCCCCCCCCCCCCCCCCCCCCCCCCCCCCCCCCCCCCCCCCCCCCCCCCCCCCCCCCCCCCCCCCCCCCCCCCCCCCCCCCCCCCCCCCCCCCCCCCCCCCCCCCCCCCCCCCCCCCCCCCCCCCCCCCCCCCCCCCCCCCCCCCCCCCCCCCCCCCCCCCCCCCCCCCCCCCCCCCCCCCCCCCCCCCCCCCCCCCCCCCCCCCCCCCCCCCCCCCCCCCCCCCCCCCCCCCCCCCCCCCCCCCCCCCCCCCCCCCCCCCCCCCCCCCCCCCCCCCCCCCCCCCCCCCCCCCCCCCCCCCCCCCCCCCCCCCCCCCCCCCCCCCCCCCCCCCCCCCCCCCCCCCCCCCCCCCCCCCCCCCCCCCCCCCAGTTGGCATAGATCGAGATTAGGATTTGTCACTCCGAGTATCAGAGAGGTATCGCTGGGCCCTCTCGGTAATACACATCATAAGAAGCCTTGCAAGCAAAGTGACTAATGAGTTAGTTGCAGGATGATGTGTTACGGAACGAGTAAAGAGACTTGCCGGTAATGAGATTGAACTAGGTATGAAGATACCGACGATCGAATCTCGGGCAAGTAACATACCGATGAACAAAGGGAATAATGTATGTTGTCATAACGGTTCGACCGAAAAAGATCTTCGTAGAATTTGTAGGAGCCAATATGAGCATCCAGGTTCCGCTATTGGTTATTGACCAGAGAGGTGTCTCGGTCATGTCTACATTGTTCTCGAACCCGTAGGGTCCGCACGCTTAACGTTCGATGACGATATTGTATTATATGAGTTATGTGATTTGGTGACCGAATGTTGTTCAGAGCCCCGGATGAGATCACAGACATGACGAGGAGTCTCGAAATGGTCGAGAGGTAAAGATTGATATATAGGACGATAGTATTCAGACACCGGAAGTGTTCCGGAATGTATCGCGCCCCCCTTATGGCAGGAGGACGAATTGGAGAAGGAAAAAGGGGGGTGAGGGAGTTCTGGATTAAGGGGTCCTCGGGCGTCCGGGCTACGTAATGTGGGCCGGACTGATGGGCCATGAAGATACAAGATAGAAGACTTTCTCCCGTGCCCGGATGGGACTCTTCTTGGCGTGGACGGTAAGCTTGGCGTTCGGATATGAAGATTCCTTTCTCTGTAACCGACTTTGTACAACCGTAGTCCCCTCCGGTGCCTATATAAATCGGAGGGTTTAGTCCGTAGAGGCAATCACAATCATAATTAGACAGGCTAGACTCCTAGGGTTTAGCCATTACGATCTCGTGGTAGATCAACTCTTGTAATACTCATATTCATCAAGATCAATCAAGCAAGACGTAGGGTATTACCTCCATAGAGAGGGCCCGAACCTGGGTAAACATCGTGTCCCCCCCCCCCCCCCCCCCCCCCCCCCCCCCCCCCCCCCCCCCCCCCCCCCCCCCCCCCCCCCCCCCCCCCCCCCCCCCCCCCCCCCCCCCCCCCCCCCCCCCCCCCCCCCCCCCCCCCCCCCCCCCCCCCCCCCCCCCCCCCCCCCCCCCCCCCCCCCCCCCCCCCCCCCCCCCCCCCCCCCCCCCCCCCCCCCCCCCCCCCCCCCCCCCCCCCCCCCCCCCCCCCCCCCCCCCCCCCCCCCCCCCCCCCCCCCCCCCCCCCCCCCCCCCCCCCCCCCCCCCCCCCCCCCCCCCCCCCCCCCCCCCCCCCCCCCCCCCCCCCCCCCCCCCCCCCCCCCCCCCCCCCCCCCCCCCCCCCCCCCCCCCCCCCCCCCCCCCCCCCCCCCCCCCCCCCCCCCCCCCCCCCCCCCCCCCCCCCCCCCCCCCCCCCCCCCCCCCCCCCCCCCCCCCCCCCCCCCCCCCCCCCCCCCCCCCCCCCCCCCCCCCCCCCCCCCCCCCCCCCCCCCCCCCCCCCCCCCCCCCCCCCCCCCCCCCCCCCCCCCCCCCCCCCCCCCCCCCCCCCCCCCCCCCCCCCCCCCCCCCCCCCCCCCCCCCCCCCCCCCCCCCCCCCCCCCCCCCCCCCCCCCCCCCCCCCCCCCCCCCCCCCCCCCCCCCCCCCCCCCCCCCCCCCCCCCCCCCCCCCCCCCCCCCCCCCCCCCCCCCCCCCCCCCCCCCCCCCCCCCCCCCCCCCCCCCCCCCCCCCCCCCCCCCCCCCCCCCCCCCCCCCCCCCCCCCCCCCCCCCCCCCCCCCCCCCCCCCCCCCCCCCCCCCCCCCCCCCCCCCCCCCCCCCCCCCCCCCCCCCCCCCCCCCCCCCCCCCCCCCCCCCCCCCCCCCCCCCCCCCCCCCCCCCCCCCCCCCCCCCCCCCCCCCCCCCCCCCCCCCCCCCCCCCCCCCCCCCCCCCCCCCCCCCCCCCCCCCCCCCCCCCCCCCCCCCCCCCCCCCCCCCCCCCCCCCCCCCCCCCCCCCCCCCCCCCCCCCCCCCCCCCCCCCCCCCCCCCCCCCCCCCCCCCCCCCCCCCCCCCCCCCCCCCCCCCCCCCCCCCCCCCCCCCCCCCCCCCCCCCCCCCCCCCCCCCCCCCCCCCCCCCCCCCCCCCCCCCCCCCCCCCCCCCCCCCCCCCCCCCCCCCCCCCCCCCCCCCCCCCCCCCCCCCCCCCCCCCCCCCCCCCCCCCCCCCCCCCCCCCCCCCCCCCCCCCCCCCCCCCCCCCCCCCCCCCCCCCCCCCCCCCCCCCCCCCCCCCCCCCCCCCCCCCCCCCCCCCCCCCCCCCCCCCCCCCCCCCCCCCCCCCCCCCCCCCCCCCCCCCCCCCCCCCCCCCCCCCCCCCCCCCCCCCCCCCCCCCCCCCCCCCCCCCCCCCCCCCCCCCCCCCCCCCCCCCCCCCCCCCCCCCCCCCCCCCCCCCCCCCCCCCCCCCCCCCCCCCCCCCCCCCCCCCCCCCCCCCCCCCCCCCCCCCCCCCCCCCCCCCCCCCCCCCCCCCCCCCCCCCCCCCCCCCCCCCCCCCCCCCCCCCCCCCCCCCCCCCCCCCCCCCCCCCCCCCCCCCCCCCCCCCCCCCCCCCCCCCCCCCCCCCCCCCCCCCCCCCCCCCCCCCCCCCCCCCCCCCCCCCCCCCCCCCCCCCCCCCCCCCCCCCCCCCCCCCCCCCCCCCCCCCCCCCCCCCCCCCCCCCCCCCCCCCCCCCCCCCCCCCCCCCCCCCCCCCCCCCCCCCCCCCCCCCCCCCCCCCCCCCCCCCCCCCCCCCCCCCCCCCCCCCCCCCCCCCCCCCCCCCCCCCCCCCCCCCCCCCCCCCCCCCCCCCCCCCCCCCCCCCCCCCCCCCCCCCCCCCCCCCCCCCCCCCCCCCCCCCCCCCCCCCCCCCCCCCCCCCCCCCCCCCCCCCCCCCCCCCCCCCCCCCCCCCCCCCCCCCCCCCCCCCCCCCCCCCCCCCCCCCCCCCCCCCCCCCCCCCCCCCCCCCCCCCCCCCCCCCCCCCCCCCCCCCCCCCCCCCCCCCCCCCCCCCCCCCCCCCCCCCCCCCCCCCCCCCCCCCCCCCCCCCCCCCCCCCCCCCCCCCCCCCCCCCCCCCCCCCCCCCCCCCCCCCCCCCCCCCCCCCCCCCCCCCCCCCCCCCCCCCCCCCCCCCCCCCCCCCCCCCCCCCCCCCCCCCCCCCCCCCCCCCCCCCCCCCCCCCCCCCCCCCCCCCCCCCCCCCCCCCCCCCCCCCCCCCCCCCCCCCCCCCCCCCCCCCCCCCCCCCCCCCCCCCCCCCCCCCCCCCCCCCCCCCCCCCCCCCCCCCCCCCCCCCCCCCCCCCCCCCCCCCCCCCCCCCCCCCCCCCCCCCCCCCCCCCCCCCCCCCCCCCCCCCCCCCCCCCCCCCCCCCCCCCCCCCCCCCCCCCCCCCCCCCCCCCCCCCCCCCCCCCCCCCCCCCCCCCCCCCCCCCCCCCCCCCCCCCCCCCCCCCCCCCCCCCCCCCCCCCCCCCCCCCCCCCCCCCCCCCCCCCCCCCCCCCCCCCCCCCCCCCCCCCCCCCCCCCCCCCCCCCCCCCCCCCCCCCCCCCCCCCCCCCCCCCCCCCCCCCCCCCCCCCCCCCCCCCCCCCCCCCCCCCCCCCCCCCCCCCCCCCCCCCCCCCCCCCCCCCCCCCCCCCCCCCCCCCCCCCCCCCCCCCCCCCCCCCCCCCCCCCCCCCCCCCCCCCCCCCCCCCCCCCCCCCCCCCATTGCAATAAACATGATCAAATCATATTCATGCTCAACGCAAACGCCAAATAAAATTTATTTAGGTTTAACACTAATCCCAAAAGTATAGGGAGTGTGCGATGATGATCATATCAATCTTGGAACCACTTCCAACACACATCGTCACTTCACCCTCAACTAGTCTCTGTTTATTCTGTAACTCCTATTTCGAGTTACTAATTTTTAGCAACCGAACAAGTATCAAATACCCAGGGGCTACTATAAACACTAGTAAGGTACACATCAATAACCTGTATATCAAATATACCCTTGTTCACTTTGCCATCCTTCTTATCCACCAAATATTCAGGGCATTTCCGCTTCCAGTGACCATTTCTTTTGCAGTAGAAGCACTCAGTTTTAGGCTTTAGTCTAGCTTTGGGCTTCTTCACGGAAGTGACAACTTGCTTGCCATTCTACATGAAGTTCCCTTTCTTTCCCTTTGCCCTTTTCTTGAAACTAGTGGTCTTGTTAATCATCAACACTTGATGCTCTTTCTTGATTTCTACCTTCATCGATTTCATCATTATGAAAAGCTCGGGAATCGTTTTCGTCATCCCTTGCATACTATAGTTCATCATGAAGTTCTACTAACTTGGTGATGGTGACTAGAGAATTCTGTCAATCACTATCTTATCTGGAAGATTAACTCCCACTTGATTCAAGCGATTGTAGTACCCAGACAATCTGAGCACATGCTCACTGCTTTGGCTATTCTCCTCCATCTTTTAGCTATAGAACTTGTTGGAGACTTCATATCTCTCAACTCGGGTATTTGCTTGAAATATTAACTTCAACTCCTGGAACATCTCATATGGTTCATGACGTTCAAAACGTCTTTGAAGTCCTGATTCTAAGACGTTAAGCATGGTGCACTAAACTATCAAGTAGTCATCATATTGAGCTAGCCAAACGTTCATAACGTCTGCATCTGCTCCTGCAATAGGTCTGTCACCTAGCGGTGCATCAAGGACATAATTCTTCTGTGCAGCAATGAGGATAAACCTCAGATCATGGACCCATTCTGCATCATTGCTACTATCATCTTTCAACTTAGTTTTCTCTAGGAACACATATAAAACATAGGGAAGCAACAACGCGAGCTATTGATCTACAGCATTATTTGCAAAATACTATCAGGACTAAGTTCATGATAAATTAAAGTTCAATTAATCATATTACTTAAGAACTCCCACTTAGATAGACTTCCCTCTAATCATCTAAGTGATCACGTGATCCAAATCAACTAAACCATGTCCGATCATCACGTGAGATGGAGTAGTTTTCAATGGTGAACATCACTATGTTGATCATATCTACTATATGATTCACACTCGACCTTTCGGTCTCCAGTGTTCCGAGGCCATATCTGCATATGCTAGGCTCGTCAAGTTTAACCCGAGTATTCTGCGTGTGCAAAACTGGCTTACACCCGTTGTATGTGAACGTAGAGCTTATCACACCCGATCATCATGTGGTGTCTCAGCACGAAGAACTGTCACAACGGTGCATACTCAGGGAGAACACTTATACCTTGAAATTTTAGTAAGGGATCATCTCATAATGCTACCATCGTACTAAGCAAAATAAGATGCATAAAAGATAAACATCGCATGCAATAAAAATATGTGACATGATATGGCCGTCATCATCTTGTGCCTTTGATCTCCATCTCCAGAGTACTGCCATGATCTCCATCGTCACCGGCATGACACCATGATCTCCATCATCTTGATCTATATCAATGTGTCGTCACATGGTCGTCTCGCCAACTATTGCTCTTGCAACTATTGCTATCGCATAGGGTTTTCACATAAGCATCGCAGCCCCAAACTTTAAGAAACGACAACTTTGGTTTCTTGCCAAACCACAGTTCATAAGGCATCGTCTCAACGGATTTTGATGGTGCCCTATTTAAAGTGAATGCAGCTGTCTCTAATGCATAACCCCAAAACGATAGTGGTAAATCGGTAAGATACATCATAGATCGCACCATATCCAATAAAGTGCGGTTACAATGTTCGAACACACCATTATGCTGTGGTGTTCCATGTGGCGTGAGCTGTGATACTATTCCACATTGTTTTTAAATGAAGGCCAAACTCGTAACTCAAATATTCTCCTCTACGATCAGATTGTAGAAACTTTATTTTCTTGTTACGATGATTCTCCACTTCACTCTGAAATTCTTTGAACTTTTCAAATGTTTCAGACTTGTGTTTCATTAAGTAGATATACTCATATCTGCTCAAATCATCTGTGAAGGTCAGAAAATAACGATAGCCGCCACAAGCATCAACACTCATTGGACCACATACATCGGTATGTATTATTTCCAACAAGTCAGTAGCTCGTTCCATTGTTCCAGAGAACGGAGTTTTAGTCATCTTGCCCAAAAGGCACGGTTCGCAAGCATCAAATGATTCATAACCAAGTGATTCCAAAAGTCCATCTTTATGGAGTTTCTTCATGCGCTTTACACCGATATGACCCAAACGGCCCCCCCCCCCCCCCCCCCCCCCCCCCCCCCCCCCCCCCCCCCCCCCCCCCCCCCCCCCCCCCCCCCCCCCCCCCCCCCCCCCCCCCCCCCCCCCCCCCCCCCCCCCCCCCCCCCCCCCCCCCCCCCCCCCCCCCCCCCCCCCCCCCCCCCCCCCCCCCCCCCCCCCCCCCCCCCCCCCCCCCCCCCCCCCCCCCCCCCCCCCCCCCCCCCCCCCCCCCCCCCCCCCCCCCCCCCCCCCCCCCCCCCCCCCCCCCCCCCCCCCCCCCCCCCCCCCCCCCCCCCCCCCCCCCCCCCCCCCCCCCCCCCCTCTATGGGGTGCCCCCTCCCCCGTATATAAAGGAGTGGAGGAGGGGAGGGCCGACCCTCTCTATGGCGCGCCCAAGGGGGGAGTCCTACTCCCAGTAGGAGTAGGTTTCCCCCTTCCCTAGTTGGAGTAGGAGAAGAAGGAAGAGGGAGAGGGAGAGAAGGAAAGGGGGGCCGGCCCCCCTCCCAATTCGGATTGGGCTTGGGGGGGTGCGCCCCCACCTTGGCCGCCTCCTCCTCTCTTCCACCATGGCCCATTAAGGCCCATTAACTCCCCGGGGGGTTCCGGTAACCCCCCGGTACTCCGGAAAAATGCCCGAACCACTCGGAACCTTTCCGGTGTCCAAACATAGCCTTCCAATATATCAATATTTATGTCTCGACCATTTCGAGACTCCTCGTCATGTCCGTGATCACATCCGGGACTCCGAACAACCTTTGGTACATCAAAACACATATACTCATAATACCGATCGTCATCGAACGTTAAGCGTGCGGACCCTACGGGTTCGAGAACTATGTAGACATGACCGAGACTCATCTCCGGTCAATAACCAATAGCGGAACCTGGATGCTCATATTGGTTCCTACATATTCTGCGAAGATCTTTATCGGTCAAACCGCATAACAACATACGTTGTTCCCTTTGTCATCGGTATGTTACTTGCTCTAGATTCGATTGTCGGTATCATCATACCTAGTTCAATCTCGTTACCGACAAGTCTCTTTACTCGTTCCGTAATGCATCATCCCGCAACTAACTCATTAGTCACATTGCTTGCAAGGCTTATAGTGATGTGCATTACCGAGAGGGCCCAGAGATACCTCTCCGAAACACGGAGTGACAAATCCTAATCTCGATCTATGCCAACCCAACAAACACCATCGGAGACACCTGTAGAGCATCTTTATAATCACCCAGTTACATTGTGACGTTTGATAGCACACTAAGTGTTCCTCCGGTATTCGGGAGTTGCATAATCTCATAGTCATAGGAACATGTATAAGTTATGAAGAAAGCAATAGAAATAAACTAAATGATCAAAGTGCTAAGCTAACGGATGGGTCAAGTCAATCACATCATTCTCTAATGATTTGATCCCGTTCATCAAATGACAACACATGTCTATGGCTAGGAAACTTAACCAT
>JAAAWM010008506.1:0-14556 GCA_036873465.1 Thinopyrum obtusiflorum
CTAAATCATGCACAACCCCGGTTTTAGCAAAGCAATTGTTTCACACTTTAGTATTCTCAAACTTTTTCAAGTTTCACACAATACATGAGCGTGAGCCATGGATATAGCACTATAGGTGGAATAGAATATGGTGGAGGTTGTGGAGAAGACAAAAAGAAGGAGATAGTCTCACACCAACTAGGCGTATCAACGGGCTATGGAGATGCCCATCAATAGATATCAATGTGAGTGAGTAGGGATTGCCATGCAACGGATGCACTAGAGCTATAAGTGTATGAAAGCTCAAAAAGAAACTAAGTGGGTGTGCATCCAACTCGCTTGCTCACGAAGACCTACGGCAATTTGAGGAAGCCCATCATTAGAATATACAAGCCAAGTTCTATAATTAAAAATTCCCACTAGTATATGAAAGTGACAACATAGGAGACTTTCTATCATGAAGATCACGGTGCTACTTTGAAGCACAAGTGTGGAAAAAGGAATAGTAGCATTGTCCCTTCTCTCTTTTCTCTCATTTTTTTCTTTTTTTTGGTGGGCTTCTTTGGCCTCTTTTTTTTATTTGGGCTTCTCTGGCCGGGGGGGGGGGGGGGGGGGGGGGGGGGGGGGGGGGGGGGGGGGGGGGGGGGGGGGGGGGGGGGGGGGGGGGGGGGGGGGGGGGGGGGGGGGGGGGGGGGGGGGGGGGGGGGGGGGGGGGGGGGGGGGGGGGGGGGGGGGGGGGGGGGGGGGGGGGGGGGGGGGGGGGGGGGGGGGGGGGGGGGGGGGGGGGGGGGGGGGGGGGGGGGGGGGGGGGGGGGGGGGGGGGGGGGGGGGGGGGGGGGGGGGGGGGGGGGGGGGGGGGGGGGGGGGGGGGGGGGGGGGGGGGGGGGGGGGGGGGGGGGGGGGGGGGGGGGGGGGGGGGGGGGGGGGGGGGGGGGGGGGGGGGGGGGGGGGGGGGGGGGGGGGGGGGGGGGGGGGGGGGGGGGGGGGGGGGGGGGGGGGGGGGGGGGGGGGGGGGGGGGGGGGGGGGGGGGGGGGGGGGGGGGGGGGGGGGGGGGGGGGGGGGGGGGGGGGGGGGGGGGGGGGGGGGGGGGGGGGGGGGGGGGGGGGGGGGGGGGGGGGGGGGGGGGGGGGGGGGGGGGGGGGGGGGGGGGGGGGGGGGGGGGGGGGGGGGGGGGGGGGGGGGGGGGGGGGGGGGGGGGGGGGGGGGGGGGGGGGGGGGGGGGGGGGGGGGGGGGGGGGGGGGGGGGGGGGGGGGGGGGGGGGGGGGGGGGGGGGGGGGGGGGGGGGGGGGGGGGGGGGGGGGGGGGGGGGGGGGGGGGGGGGGGGGGGGGGGGGGGGGGGGGGGGGGGGGGGGGGGGGGGGGGGGGGGGGGGGGGGGGGGGGGGGGGGGGGGGGGGGGGGGGGGGGGGGGGGGGGGGGGGGGGGGGGGGGGGGGGGGGGGGGGGGGGGGGGGGGGGGGGGGGGGGGGGGGGGGGGGGGGGGGGGGGGGGGGGGGGGGGGGGGGGGGGGGGGGGGGGGGGGGGGGGGGGGGGGGGGGGGGGGGGGGGGGGGGGGGGGGGGGGGGGGGGGGGGGGGGGGGGGGGGGGGGGGGGGGGGGGGGGGGGGGGGGGGGGGGGGGGGGGGGGGGGGGGGGGGGGGGGGGGGGGGGGGGGGGGGGGGGGGGGGGGGGGGGGGGGGGGGGGGGGGGGGGGGGGGGGGGGGGGGGGGGGGGGGGGGGGGGGGGGGGGGGGGGGGGGGGGGGGGGGGGGGGGGGGGGGGGGGGGGGGGGGGGGGGGGGGGGGGGGGGGGGGGGGGGGGGGGGGGGGGGGGGGGGGGGGGGGGGGGGGGGGGGGGGGGGGGGGGGGGGGGGGGGGGGGGGGGGGGGGGGGGGGGGGGGGGGGGGGGGGGGGGGGGGGGGGGGGGGGGGGGGGGGGGGGGGGGGGGGGGGGGGGGGGGGGGGGGGGGGGGGGGGGGGGGGGGGGGGGGGGGGGGGGGGGGGGGGGGGGGGGGGGGGGGGGGGGGGGGGGGGGGGGGGGGGGGGGGGGGGGGGGGGGGGGGGGGGGGGGGGGGGGGGGGGGGGGGGGGGGGGGGGGGGGGGGGGGGGGGGGGGGGGGGGGGGGGGGGGGGGGGGGGGGGGGGGGGGGGGGGGGGGGGGGGGGGGGGGGGGGGGGGGGGGGGGGGGGGGGGGGGGGGGGGGGGGGGGGGGGGGGGGGGGGGGGGGGGGGGGGGGGGGGGGGGGGGGGGGGGGGGGGGGGGGGGGGGGGGGGGGGGGGGGGGGGGGGGGGGGGGGGGGGGGGGGGGGGGGGGGGGGGGGGGGGGGGGGGGGGGGGGGGGGGGGGGGGGGGGGGGGGGGGGGGGGGGGGGGGGGGGGGGGGGGGGGGGGGGGGGGGGGGGGGGGGGGGGGGGGGGGGGGGGGGGGGGGGGGGGGGGGGGGGGGGGGGGGGGGGGGGGGGGGGGGGGGGGGGGGGGGGGGGGGGGGGGGGGGGGGGGGGGGGGGGGGGGGGGGGGGGGGGGGGGGGGGGGGGGGGGGGGGGGGGGGGGGGGGGGGGGGGGGGGGGGGGGGGGGGGGGGGGGGGGGGGGGGGGGGGGGGGGGGGGGGGGGGGGGGGGGGGGGGGGGGGGGGGGGGGGGGGGGGGGGGGGGGGGGGGGGGGGGGGGGGGGGGGGGGGGGGGGGGGGGGGGGGGGGGGGGGGGGGGGGGGGGGGGGGGGGGGGGGGGGGGGGGGGGGGGGGGGGGGGGGGGGGGGGGGGGGGGGGGGGGGGGGGGGGGGGGGGGGGGGGGGGGGGGGGGGGGGGGGGGGGGGGGGGGGGGGGGGGGGGGGGGGGGGGGGGGGGGGGGGGGGGGGGGGGGGGGGGGGGGGGGGGGGGGGGGGGGGGGGGGGGGGGGGGGGGGGGGGGGGGGGGGGGGGGGGGGGGGGGGGGGGGGGGGGGGGGGGGGGGGGGGGGGGGGGGGGGGGGGGGGGGGGGGGGGGGGGGGGGGGGGGGGGGGGGGGGGGGGGGGGGGGGGGGGGGGGGGGGGGGGGGGGGATTGACAACCACTTTATCGTGTTGGGTGCAAGTGTTTGATTGTTTGTGCAGGTGCGTAGATTGGGGACTTGCTTGTACCTCCTACTGGATTGATACCTTGGTTCTCAAAACTGAGGGAAATACGTATCTCTACTTTGCTGCATCACCCTTTCCTCTTCAAGGGAAAAAACAATGCAAGCTCAAGAAGTAGCGTCTGGTATCCCTTATAATATTTTTATTAATTGGTAATGAAAACAGGGTATTCCTTTTGCACACCTCTTGCACAAATTTTCTCCAAAGTATATCCTGTCACAACCATTACTCAGTATCTTGGTGATCCACAATCCAAGGAACAACATGAACAAGCTGTTACTACTACATCCCAACTGAAATGCCGGGCATGACCACAAAATAATCATAGACAGTAATCTCTTATCATAGCATCCACGAACTGTCGATGCTGATGTACACATGCTTTCAGTTCTTCTATCTGAATGTCTTGTTTCCAAGTGAATTCAGACTGTCAAACTTTGTCAATTACTGAGGTGGCTCTGCCATATATAGCCTTTGTAGTCCTTGTTATGATCACTAAGCTGAACATAGTTTGGCTATTATTTAGCACATATTGCGGAGCATAGCCTCTTATCTTGGTTGATGGCCCATATTTATGATGAGTATGACTTGCTGGCTGCATTGTTGTGGCCACACATGCAAGAGTCTGATAAGGATTGGCAATATCACTCCGTCCGGGAAGCTGTATTTTGTTGACCGTCACGGAGGTTGTTTATCCAAAACTTCTTTATTCTTGAGGGTTCCTTTTTGGGGAACTTGTCATGACCTGCCAACACGGCTCCTTGGTCATATCCCAGCTTGCTGGGCTTGTACTCACAACTTAGTCTTGCATATCTCGAAGGGATTGCTGTGTTCATATCCTTCTTTGAAGTATGGGGCCAATGTTTCTCTAAACACAATCATTCCCGTGCACGAGTGGCTCACATGAACTGATCCACTGGACTACATGCTCACAACATATGCAGGGATAGGGTAAATCCTTTCATAACCACGGAGTCCTGAGGACGTGTGTCCAGACTAGTTCGTGCGTCTGACAGGATTATTGCGGCACGACGGCGTGCTGAAGTAGGCTGTATACCTAAGGGGGGGGGGGGGGGGGGGGGGGGGGGGGGGGGGGGGGGGGGGGGGGGGGGGGGGGGGGGGGGGGGGGGGGGGGGGGGGGGGGGGGGGGGGGGGGGGGGGGGGGGGGGGGGGGGGGGGGGGGGGGGGGGGGGGGGGGGGGGGGGGGGGGGGGGGGGGGGGGGGGGGGGGGGGGGGGGGGGGGGGGGGGGGGGGGGGGGGGGGGGGGGGGGGGGGGGGGGGGGGGGGGGGGGGGGGGGGGGGGGGGGGGGGGGGGGGGGGGGGGGGGGGGGGGGGGGGGGGGGGGGGGGGGGGGGGGGGGGGGGGGGGGGGGGGGGGGGGGGGGGGGGGGGGGGGGGGGGGGGGGGGGGGGGGGGGGGGGGGGGGGGGGGGGGGGGGGGGGGGGGGGGGGGGGGGGGGGGGGGGGGGGGGGGGGGGGGGGGGGGGGGGGGGGGGGGGGGGGGGGGGGGGGGGGGGGGGGGGGGGGGGGGGGGGGGGGGGGGGGGGGGGGGGGGGGGGGGGGGGGGGGGGGGGGGGGGGGGGGGGGGGGGGGGGGGGGGGGGGGGGGGGGGGGGGGGGGGGGGGGGGGGGGGGGGGGGGGGGGGGGGGGGGGGGGGGGGGGGGGGGGGGGGGGGGGGGGGGGGGGGGGGGGGGGGGGGGGGGGGGGGGGGGGGGGGGGGGGGGGGGGGGGGGGGGGGGGGGGGGGGGGGGGGGGGGGGGGGGGGGGGGGGGGGGGGGGGGGGGGGGGGGGGGGGGGGGGGGGGGGGGGGGGGGGGGGGGGGGGGGGGGGGGGGGGGGGGGGGGGGGGGGGGGGGGGGGGGGGGGGGGGGGGGGGGGGGGGGGGGGGGGGGGGGGGGGGGGGGGGGGGGGGGGGGGGGGGGGGGGGGGGGGGGGGGGGGGGGGGGGGGGGGGGGGGGGGGGGGGGGGGGGGGGGGGGGGGGGGGGGGGGGGGGGGGGGGGGGGGGGGGGGGGGGGGGGGGGGGGGGGGGGGGGGGGGGGGGGGGGGGGGGGGGGGGGGGGGGGGGGGGGGGGGGGGGGGGGGGGGGGGGGGGGGGGGGGGGGGGGGGGGGGGGGGGGGGGGGGGGGGGGGGGGGGGGGGGGGGGGGGGGGGGGGGGGGGGGGGGGGGGGGGGGGGGGGGGGGGGGGGGGGGGGGGGGGGGGGGGGGGGGGGGGGGGGGGGGGGGGGGGGGGGGGGGGGGGGGGGGGGGGGGGGGGGGGGGGGGGGGGGGGGGGGGGGGGGGGGGGGGGGGGGGGGGGGGGGGGGGGGGGGGGGGGGGGGGGGGGGGGGGGGGGGGGGGGGGGGGGGGGGGGGGGGGGGGGGGGGGGGGGGGGGGGGGGGGGGGGGGGGGGGGGGGGGGGGGGGGGGGGGGGGGGGGGGGGGGGGGGGGGGGGGGGGGGGGGGGGGGGGGGGGGGGGGGGGGGGGGGGGGGGGGGGGGGGGGGGGGGGGGGGGGGGGGGGGGGGGGGGGGGGGGGGGGGGGGGGGGGGGGGGGGGGGGGGGGGGGGGGGGGGGGGGGGGGGGGGGGGGGGGGGGGGGGGGGGGGGGGGGGGGGGGGGGGGGGGGGGGGGGGGGGGGGGGGGGGGGGGGGGGGGGGGGGGGGGGGGGGGGGGGGGGGGGGGGGGGGGGGGGGGGGGGGGGGGGGGGGGGGGGGGGGGGGGGGGGGGGGGGGGGGGGGGGGGGGGGGGGGGGGGGGGGGGGGGGGGGGGGGGGGGGGGGGGGGGGGGGGGGGGGGGGGGGGGGGGGGGGGGGGGGGGGGGGGGGGGGGGGGGGGGGGGGGGGGGGGGGGGGGGGGGGGGGGGGGGGGGGGGGGGGGGGGGGGGGGGGGGGGGGGGGGGGGGGGGGGGGGGGGGGGGGGGGGGGGGGGGGGGGGGGGGGGGGGGGGGGGGGGGGGGGGGGGGGGGGGGGGGGGGGGGGGGGGGGGGGGGGGGGGGGGGGGGGGGGGGGGGGGGGGGGGGGGGGGGGGGGGGGGGGGGGGGGGGGGGGGGGGGGGGGGGGGGGGGGGGGGGGGGGGGGGGGGGGGGGGGGGGGGGGGGGGGGGGGGGGGGGGGGGGGGGGGGGGGGGGGGGGGGGGGGGGGGGGGGGGGGGGGGGGGGGGGGGGGGGGGGGGGGGGGGGGGGGGGGGGGGGGGGGGGGGGGGGGGGGGGGGGGGGGGGGGGGGGGGGGGGGGGGGGGGGGGGGGGGGGGGGGGGGGGGGGGGGGGGGGGGGGGGGGGGGGGGGGGGGGGGGGGGGGGGGGGGGGGGGGGGGGGGGGGGGGGGGGGGGGGGGGGGGGGGGGGGGGGGGGGGGGGGGGGGGGGGGGGGGGGGGGGGGGGGGGGGGGGGGGGGGGGGGGGGGGGGGGGGGGGGGGGGGGGGGGGGGGGGGGGGGGGGGGGGGGGGGGGGGGGGGGGGGGGGGGGGGGGGGGGGGGGGGGGGGGGGGGGGGGGGGGGGGGGGGGGGGGGGGGGGGGGGGGGGGGGGGGGGGGGGGGGGGGGGGGGGGGGGGGGGGGGGGGGGGGGGGGGGGGGGGGGGGGGGGGGGGGGGGGGGGGGGGGGGGGGGGGGGGGGGGGGGGGGGGGGGGGGGGGGGGGGGGGGGGGGGGGGGGGGGGGGGGGGGGGGGGGGGGGGGGGGGGGGGGGGGGGGGGGGGGGGGGGGGGGGGGGGGGGGGGGGGGGGGGGGGGGGGGGGGGGGGGGGGGGGGGGGGGGGGGGGGGGGGGGGGGGGGGGGGGGGGGGGGGGGGGGGGGGGGGGGGGGGGGGGGGGGGGGGGGGGGGGGGGGGGGGGGGGGGGGGGGGGGGGGGGGGGGGGGGGGGGGGGGGGGGGGGGGGGGGGGGGGGGGGGGGGGGGGGGGGGGGGGGGGGGGGGGGGGGGGGGGGGGGGGGGGGGGGGGGGGGGGGGGGGGGGGGGGGGGGGGGGGGGGGGGGGGGGGGGGGGGGGGGGGGGGGGGGGGGGGGGGGGGGGGGGGGGGGGGGGGGGGGGGGGGGGGGGGGGGGGGGGGGGGGGGGGGGGGGGGGGGGGGGGGGGGGGGGGGGGGGGGGGGGGGGGGGGGGGGGGGGGGGGGGGGGGGGGGGGGGGGGGGGGGGGGGGGGGGGGGGGGGGGGGGGGGGGGGGGGGGGGGGGGGGGGGGGGGGGGGGGGGGGGGGGGGGGGGGGGGGGGGGGGGGGGGGGGGGGGGGGGGGGGGGGGGGGGGGGGGGGGGGGGGGGGGGGGGGGGGGGGGGGGGGGGGGGGGGGGGGGGGGGGGGGGGGGGGGGGGGGGGGGGGGGGGGGGGGGGGGGGGGGGGGGGGGGGGGGGGGGGGGGGGGGGGGGGGGGGGGGGGGGGGGGGGGGGGGGGGGGGGGGGGGGGGGGGGGGGGGGGGGGGGGGGGGGGGGGGGGGGGGGGGGGGGGGGGGGGGGGGGGGGGGGGGGGGGGGGGGGGGGGGGGGGGGGGGGGGGGGGGGGGGGGGGGGGGGGGGGGGGGGGGGGGGGGGGGGGGGGGGGGGGGGGGGGGGGGGGGGGGGGGGGGGGGGGGGGGGGGGGGGGGGGGGGGGGGGGGGGGGGGGGGGGGGGGGGGGGGGGGGGGGGGGGGGGGGGGGGGGGGGGGGGGGGGGGGGGGGGGGGGGGGGGGGGGGGGGGGGGGGGGGGGGGGGGGGGGGGGGGGGGGGGGGGGGGGGGGGGGGGGGGGGGGGGGGGGGGGGGGGGGGGGGGGGGGGGGGGGGGGGGGGGGGGGGGGGGGGGGGGGGGGGGGGGGGGGGGGGGGGGGGGGGGGGGGGGGGGGGGGGGGGGGGGGGGGGGGGGGGGGGGGGGGGGGGGGGGGGGGGGGGGGGGGGGGGGGGGGGGGGGGGGGGGGGGGGGGGGGGGGGGGGGGGGGGGGGGGGGGGGGGGGGGGGGGGGGGGGGGGGGGGGGGGGGGGGGGGGGGGGGGGGGGGGGGGGGGGGGGGGGGGGGGGGGGGGGGGGGGGGGGGGGGGGGGGGGGGGGGGGGGGGGGGGGGGGGGGGGGGGGGGGGGGGGGGGGGGGGGGGGGGGGGGGGGGGGGGGGGGGGGGGGGGGGGGGGGGGGGGGGGGGGGGGGGGGGGGGGGGGGGGGGGGGGGGGGGGGGGGGGGGGGGGGGGGGGGGGGGGGGGGGGGGGGGGGGGGGGGGGGGGGGGGGGGGGGGGGGGGGGGGGGGGGGGGGGGGGGGGGGGGGGGGGGGGGGGGGGGGGGGGGGGGGGGGGGGGGGGGGGGGGGGGGGGGGGGGGGGGGGGGGGGGGGGGGGGGGGGGGGGGGGGGGGGGGGGGGGGGGGGGGGGGGGGGGGGGGGGGGGGGGGGGGGGGGGGGGGGGGGGGGGGGGGGGGGGGGGCATAAATATCGTGAAGGCTATGTTGATTTGTTTCAACTACATGTGTGAACATGCGCCAAGTCAAGTCACTTGAATCATTCAAAGGAGGGTACCACCCCATCACAACCATCTTAATAGCATGTTGTCACGCAAGGTAAACCATTATAAACTCCTAGCTAATTAAGCATGGCATAAGCAACTATAATCTGTAATTGTCATTGCAAACATGTTTATTCATAATAGGCTGAATCAGGAATGATGAACTAATCATATTTACAAAAACAAGAGAGGTCGAGTTCATACCAGCTTCTCTCATCTCAATCAGTCCATCATATATCGTCATTATTGCCTTTCACTCGCACGACCGAATGGTGTGTATAATAATAATAGTGCATGTGCATTGGACTAAGCTAGAATCTGCAAGCATTCAATAACAGGAGAAGACAAGGCAATATGGGCTCTTGGTTAAATCAATAATAATGCATATAAGAGCCACTTTAACAATTTCATTATGGTCTTCTCCTATCGACCCCCAAAGAAAAGAAATAAAACTATTTACGCGGGAAAGCTCCCAACAAGCAAAAGAAGAACAAGAAATCTTTTTGGGTTTTCTTTTTAATTATTACTACAGCAAGAAAAGTAAACTAACTAAAAGCTACTACTAATTTTTTTGGTTTTTCTTAAGGTTTATTAAACACACAAGAAGAAAGTAAGAAAAAAGAAAATAAACAAGCACGGATAGTACAATGAAAGAGTATGAGCACCGACATCTAGCAATGAGTGTGTGTGAACATAAATGTAGTGTCGGTGAGAAATACGTACTCCCCCAAGCTTAGGCTTTTGGCCTAAGTTGGTTTATGGCCACGGCTGGCCTGGCGGATATCCATAGTTGTAGTTGGGGCCGTACTGTGATGCAGCGGCTATTGCATCGTGGGCTGTAGCTTGGAGGCGAGCTGCCCTCGTCCTCCTTTCGTACTCATTTGCCTCCTCCCTGGTTATAAAATGTCTCCCCTTTGCCTGAAAGTCAAAGAGAGTAGGGGCAGGGAGAACAATATTGACGGCGTGACGCCTGTCAAAGATTAGTCGGTACTGGAGAGGTGGTTCATTCCTCTCGACAACCTGATGGTGGACCATAGCATTAAAGTCTAGATAAGTAGGAGGTAATTCAATATCATACTCACGTATAGGTACCTCAAGAAAATTAGCTAGACGGGTTGCATAAATTCCTCCAAAGAAATCTCCATTAAATCTATTATGATGGAACCTACGTGCAACAATGGCTCCCAAATTATAAGATTTATCTCCTAACACAGCACTCCTAAGAATACTGAGGTCAGGAACACACATGTGACATGCTTCATCCTTACCATGTATGCACCTACCTATGAAAAGAGCAAAATAATGTATAGCAGGAAAGTGAATGCTCCCTATGGTAGCTTGTGCTATGTCTCTAGATTCCCTCACAGATATACTAGCAAGAAAATCTCTAAATTCAGATTTGCGAGGTTCACTAGCACTACCCCATTGTGGAAGTTTGCAAGCAGTGGTAAAATCCTCTAAGTCCATAGTATAAGAATTTTCATAAAAATCAAACAGGACAGTTTGAGAATTGCGTGAAGATGAAAATTCAAACCTCCTCACAAAGGAACTAGTGAGATAGTGGTACTGATGGCATTTTTCTGCCTCGAAGCTCACAAGATCGGCGTTACACAAATATGTGTTAAATTCTTCCTTGATTCCTACTCGATCCATAAATTCTTCTGAAGGCCATTCACAAGGCCGCACTGGAGCGTCCCTTGGTGGTTCATCATCGGGGGGGGGGGGGGGGGGGGGGGGGGGGGGGGGGGGGGGGGGGGGGGGGGGGGGGGGGGGGGGGGGGGGGGGGGGGGGGGGGGGGGGGGGGGGGGGGGGGGGGGGGGGGGGGGGGGGGGGGGGGGGGGGGGGGGGGGGGGGGGGGGGGGGGGGGGGGGGGGGGGGGGGGGGGGGGGGGGGGGGGGGGGGGGGGGGGGGGGGGGGGGGGGGGGGGGGGGGGGGGGGGGGGGGGGGGGGGGGGGGGGGGGGGGGGGGGGGGGGGGGGGGGGGGGGGGGGGGGGGGGGGGGGGGGGGGGGGGGGGGGGGGGGGGGGGGGGGGGGGGGGGGGGGGGAAGGAACAATCTCCCAAAGCAGTTTTGTGAGAGGTGCTTTGAGCAAGGAGATCAAAAATCGCAGCAAAATGAGCTAGAACTCGTGCTTGAGCTGGATGGTGATTTTTTTGGGAGGAAGAAGTGTGTGGGTGCAGGAATAAGTGGAGGGGAGCCACCGTGGGTCCACGAGGCAGGGGGGCGTGCCCTGTAGGGGTGGGCGCGCCCTGGACCCTCATGGCCAGGTGCTTGCTCCCCCTGCTGTGTTCTCAGTGCCAGATATTCTCAAATATTCCAGAAAAAATCATATTTCAATTTCAGGGCATTTGGAGAACTTTTATTTTCGGGGTATTTTTATATTGCACGGATAATTCAGGAAACAGACAGAAAATACTATTTTACTTTATTTCAACTAAATAACAGAAAGTAAAAAGAGAGTACAGAAGGTTGTGCTTTCTAATTTCATCCGTCTCATGGTCATCAAAAGGAATCCACTAACAAGGTTGATCAGGTCTTATTAACAAACTCATTCCGAATAACATGGAACCGAAGAAATTTCGAATAACACTATGTTACCTCAACGGGGATATGCACATCCCCAATAATAAGAATATCATATTTCTTCTTGACAGTAAGAAGAGGAAATTCAAAACCTCCAAAAATAATTAATGGAATTTTTCCAATAGAATTGATACTGTGGACTTGAGGTTGTTTCCTCGGAAAGTGTACCGTATGCTCATTGCCATTAACATGAAAAGTGACATTGCCTTTGTCGCAATCAATAACAGCCCCTGCAGTATTCAAAAAGGGTCTTCCAAGAATAATAGACATACTATCATCCTTGGGAATATCAAGAATAACAAAGTCTATTAAAATAGTAACGTTTGCAACCACAACAGGCACATCCTCACAAATACCGACAGGTATAGCAGTTGATTTATCAGCCATTTGCAAAGATATTTCAGTAGGTGTCAACTTATTCAAATCAAGTCTATGATATAAAGAGAGAGGCATAGCACTAACACCAGCTCCAAGATCACATAAAGCAGTTTTAACATAGTTTCTTTTAATGGAGCATGGTATAGTGGGTACTCCTGGATCTCCAAGTTTCTTTGGTATTCCACCCTTAAAAGTATAATTAGCAAGCATGGTGGAAATTTCAGCTTCCGGTATCTTTCTTTTATTAGTGACAATATCTTTCATATACTTAGCATAAGGATTCATTTTGAGCATATCAGTTAATCGCATACACAAAAAGATAGGTCTAATCATTTCAGCAATGCGCTCAAAATCCTCATCATCCTTTTTCTTGGATGGTTTGGGAGGAAAAGGCAGGGGGGGGGGGGGGGGGGGGGGGGGGGGGGGGGGGGGGGGGGGGTGCTGTTGATCTTGATAACCCATAATCAAAGAATCAACGTTATGATAAAAGAGACTTTGTTGCTAGGAAACATGGTAAAGAAAGGGAACCTTGGGTTCAGAAACCCATGCCTTTTCCTCCAACACCATCCAAGAAAAAGGATGATGAGGATTTTGAGCGCTTTGCTGAAATGATTAGGCCTATCTTTTTGCGTATGCGATTAACTGATGTGCTCAAAACAAATCCTTATGCTAAACATATGTTGGCTATCATTACTAATAAAAGAAAGATACCGGAAGCTGAAATTTCCACCATGCTTGCTAATTATCCTTTTAAGGGTGGAATACCAAAGAAACTTGGAGACCCCAGAGTACCTACTATACCTTGCTCCATTAAAAGAAATTATATTAAAACTGCTTTATGTGATCTTGGATCCGGTGTTAGTGTTATGCCTCTCTCTTTATATCGTAGACTTGACTTGAATAAGCTGACACCTACTGAAATATCTTTGCAAATGGCTGATAAATCAACTGCTATACCTGTCGGTATTTTTGAGGATGTGCCTATTGTGGTTGCAAACGTTACTATTTTAACGTACTTTGTTATTCTTGATATTCCCGAGGATGATAGCATGTCTATTATTCTTGGAAGACCTTTTCTTAATACTGCAGGGGCTGTTATTGATTGCAACAAAGGCAATGTCACTTTTCATGTTAATGGTTATGGGGGGGGGGGGGGGGGGGGGGGGGGGGGGGGGGGGGGGGGGGGGGGGGGGGGGGGGGGGGGGGGGGGGGGGGGGGGGGGGGGGGGGGGGGGGGGGGGGGGGGGGGGGGGGGGGGGGGGGGGGGGGGGGGGGGGGGGGGGGGGGGGGGGGGGGGGGGGGGGGGGGGGGGGGGGGGGGGGGGGGGGGGGGGGGGGGGGGGGGGGGGGGGGGGGGGGGGGGGGGGGGGGGGGGGGGGGGGGGGGGGGGGGGGGGGGGGGGGGGGGGGGGGGGGGGGGGGGGGGGGGGGGGGGGGGGGGGGGGGGGGGGGGGGGGGGGGGGGGGGGGGGGGGGGGGGGGGGGGGGGGGGGGGGGGGGGGGGGGGGGGGGGGGGGGGGGGGGGGGGGGGGGGGGGGGGGGGGGGGGGGGGGGGGGGGGGGGGGGGGGGGGGGGGGGGGGGGGGGGGGGGGGGGGGGGGGGGGGGGGGGGGGGGGGGGGGGGGGGGGGGGGGGGGGGGGGGGGGGGGGGGGGGGGGGGGGGGGGGGGGGGGGGGGGGGGGGGGGGGGGGGGGGGGGGGGGGGGGGGGGGGGGGGGGGGGGGGGGGGGGGGGGGGGGGGGGGGGGGGGGGGGGGGGGGGGGGGGGGGGGGGGGGGGGGGGGGGGGGGGGGGGGGGGGGGGGGGGGGGGGGGGGGGGGGGGGGGGGGGGGGGGGGGGGGGGGGGGGGGGGGGGGGGGGGGGGGGGGGGGGGGGGGGGGGGGGGGGGGGGGGGGGGGGGGGGGGGGGGGGGGGGGGGGGGGGGGGGGGGGGGGGGGGGGGGGGGGGGGGGGGGGGGGGGGGGGGGGGGGGGGGGGGGGGGGGGGGGGGGGGGGGGGGGGGGGGGGGGGGGGGGGGGGGGGGGGGGGGGGGGGGGGGGGGGGGGGGGGGGGGGGGGGGGGGGGGGGGGGGGGGGGGGGGGGGGGGGGGGGGGGGGGGGGGGGGGGGGGGGGGGGGGGGGGGGGGGGGGGGGGGGGGGGGGGGGGGGGGGGGGGGGGGGGGGGGGGGGGGGGGGGGGGGGGGGGGGGGGGGGGGGGGGGGGGGGGGGGGGGGGGGGGGGGGGGGGGGGGGGGGGGGGGGGGGGGGGGGGGGGGGGGGGGGGGGGGGGGGGGGGGGTACCTTTGTGCAAAACTTTCATTTTCGTTCTAGGAACTCACCACCTACGGTGGAGTTTCATTTATATGATGAGCATAAGGAGATGTCACTTTATGATTTCTGTCGGATTTTTTTGTCCCTTTTGGGGGCAAGACAGAAGAACCACATCATGATGATGTGGAGGGATTTATTAATACTATCACTGTAGGGGAAACTAGGAAGGTTTCCGATGCACGAATCACCAGCATACATTTTCCTGTTTTACGTTACTTTGCATTATTTGCTAGTCGTTGCTTAATTGGACGCGGAAACTGTGGAAACCTTAGTATCCCTGATATAATTATTCTGCTCCAAGGTTTATACAGTGATAACACTTTTAGTATGGGCGGCATTATTGCTAGACGGTTAAGTATGAACTGTACTAAGGGTCCCATCTTTGGAGGCATCTATGCTACACGCCTAGCTGCACATTTTAACACACCTATTAGGCATGCTGAGAAGGAAGAAAAAGTGATGCCTCGTGTTTATTTAGATTATAAAAGTATGGTGGCACATGATTTTATTGTTAAGAATAGGGCAGGAGAGCTTAAATATCAATTGTTCTTTAATAAACATCATCCTGAGACTATTACCTTGCCCGCTCCTTCTTTGTTTGATTTGACTGTAGGCAAGTACCTTGTTCCGTTGATGGCTATCCACGCCTACCGGAACCCTGCACCAGGTGAGGAGCCAGAACCGGAACCATAATTTGATCCTTCACGACAGTCTAACTATCAGTGGGATCCGGAGATGATTGCCAGCCAGTGGCAATCGGAGCCTTCTTCTTCCTCATCGCAGTACGACCCCAACAACTATTATTATGGATATCAGCCAGGCCAGCCATGGC
>JAAAWM010008507.1:0-14562 GCA_036873465.1 Thinopyrum obtusiflorum
AGCACTTGCCTTGTGGCAAATTGACCTCAGCACTCACTCTCACAGAGGAAAAAGTGGGATGTGTCCAGCCAGAGACACCTCGCTCTCACCCTCTCACTGTCCACATGTCTGGTAACAACAAGCTCATTAAAAATAAGTGAAATCACTCTTCTCGTTTTAATCCCGTGTTGAAATCACTTAACTAGATAGCTAATCATAATCCTCATTTTCTTTAAAAAAGGAAAGAAAGTCCCATGCATGGCATTAAACAAGTGAAATTTTAAGAAGTTCTCTTTCTTGAAGTTGGTTGTTATCTTTGCTGATGCCCTAGTGCTTGCTGTTGTTGATGTTGAAATGACCTACTTAGCTACCTAATCATAATTAGGAATTGAATAAACACATCAACGGAGTTAATTAACGGTATGCTAAAAAACCGTTGATCTGCCTAATTGAATGGGAAAAACATGTCTCGACCATTGCAATAGCATCAACAAAAGGCATGTCAATACACTTGGGTGGGTATTGCATTCAGGGACAATGGGCGAAGAGAGCGACATACAGTTGATTTTGCTTGGTAACTATATTTGTTTCCCTTTTTTAGGACCCTGATAAGTGCACATGGCAACTTCGAACATTTTCGGTGGCAAGTTTTGTTACACGAGTATGGAAACTTTAGTTGACAAGCATGACAACTTTCGTGCTTCAGTTTATTTTTGACAGAAACTTATCATGTGTCACTGCAATTTGTCATCCTTGCGTGACTGCAATTTCGACCAAAAAAACGTCAGGGCCGGAGTGCCACGCACCTGAAGTGTGGCACTTATCATTTAGGTTTTTCTATTTTGTTATCCTTGTCGTTTTTATCCATGCAGAGAAACCTGTCTCAAGCTTTTAATTGTATAATTTAAATCCAGGATACGATAAATAATCAAATTTTGGACTAAGCACATGCCTGAATTGTGAAGTTAAAAATTGGCCTAATAGAATGGGGCAGCCTGTCACCATCATGCAGCAAACAAAAGCCATACTACTGATACACTTGGTCCATCCAACATGCATGCATGAACAAAAGAAAAACACACCGGTATGTATACAGTTTTTTCTTCTTATCTGTAGAAATTATTCGTTCATATATGTTTGTGTGTCCACTGTGCCATTCGAATGGTTGTAGCAAATCAATTGAATTGTCCATGTCATGGACCAGCTAGCTAGCATAGTATTGTTTTTGTGTGTGTAACTTTAGGTGTTGCGTCTCTTCTACATACATTGTTTTCCGTGTATTACCTTTCCCGTCAGTAACAATCATCCGTGGTTTTTCCTTTATTATCCTTGATGATATTATCCATGTGTATATATGTATATCCACTGTGTCCTTCGAAATGGTTACAGCAAATCAATTGAATTGTCATTCTCATGGACCACTAGCTACCATTTTGTTTGTTTGTGTGTGTGTAGCTTTAGGTGTTGCGTATCCTCTACACAACTGAGCATTTGCCTTGTGGCAAATTGACCTCAGCACTCACTCTCACAGAGGAAAAGTGTGAGGTGTCCAGCCAGAGACACGTCGCTCTCACGCTCTCACTGTCCGCCTGCCTGCCTGCCTGTTAACAGCAAGCTCATTAAAAACAAGTGAAATCACTCTTCTTCTCCTCCTCCTTGCTGTTAACCTTGTGTTGAAAACTTGAAATCACCTAACTAGGTAGCTAACCATAATCCTCATTTTCTCAAAAAGAATTAAAGAAAGCCCCATGCATGGAGTCAAACAAGTCGAATTTTAAGAAGTTTTCTTTCTTCAAGTTGTTGTTCTCTTTACCGATGCCCTAGTTGTTGCTGTTACTGATGTTGACATCACCTACTTAGCTACCTGATCATAATTAAGAATTAAACAACGACATCCATGGAGTTAATAGTATGCTAAAAAAACGTTGATCTGCCTAGCTGAATGAGAAAAATATGTCTCGATCATAGCATCAACAAAAGTCATGTGAAGACACTTGGGTGGATCATGCATTCAGGAACAAAAGGAGTAGAGCTTGCTTGATAAATTTTATTTTTGCCTTCTTATCATGGTCGATTTTATCGGTGCAGAGAAAGGCTAATTAAGCAAGGAGCCGCGGCAGGAAAGAAAGTGTTTCATAGATGAATTCAGGAGTGAGTATGGCTGAATTGTGTAAACCGTAGATTGGCCTAACTGAATGGGGGAACCTGTCTCCATCATGCGTAAAACAAAATCCATACTGCCATTTCGATGCACTTGGATATAATTAAGGAGCACAAACTGATATGCAGCTGATCTTGCTTGGTAACTCTTGCAAGTGTTCTTTTTCTTGTTATCCTCGACGATATATTCATCCATGCATATAATGTACTCCCTCCGTTTCTAAATATAAGTCTTTTTAGAGATTTCAATACGGAATATATACGGATGTGTATAGACATATTTTACAATGTAGATTCACTCATTTTGCTCCGCATATAGTCCGTGTTTGAGCCTCTACAAAGGCTTATATTGAGGAACGGAGGGAGTATATCCACTGTGTCCTTTGAGATGGTTGCAGCAAATTAGCGGAGTTGTCATGTCAATATGCCATGCCATGGACCAGCTAGCTAGCTAGCATATTGTTTTTGTGTGTGTGGCTTTAGGTGTTGCGTATCATCTACACACACATTTTCCTCTCCTCCTTTTCCTCCTTTCGCCCTCTTCCACTTGTTCTTGCTCGATGGAAAGCGATGTTTCAGGCACAGGCAGAAACACACGAGAGATCATCATCATCATCTTCATGTAGCTTCCTGAAGGTTAATCGCAATTACATCTCCCGCATTGGTTCCACTGGATTGTATTCTAGATTAAGGTACGATACGCTGGAATAGATAAGAAAAGTTCAGGACAAGTCGTTGTCAGTTAGGAGGAGCTAGCTGGTCACGCAATGAGCATTGCCAGTTGACCTCAGCACTCACTCTCATGGAGGACAGGACGAGAGTGAGAGGTGTCCAGCCAGAGAGACCTCACTCTCACACTCACTGTCCACCTGCCTGCCTGCCTGCCTGTCTGTTATCAACAAGCTCATGGGGGGGGGGGGGGGGGGGGGGGGGGGGGGGGGGGGGGGGGGGGGGGGGGGGGGGGGGGGGGGGGGGGGGGGGGGGGGGGGGGGGGGGGGGGGGGGGGGGGGGGGGGGGGGGGGGGGGGGGGGGGGGGGGGGGGGGGGGGGGGGGGGGGGGGGGGGGGGGGGGGGGGGGGGGGGGGGGGGGGGGGGGGGGGGGGGGGGGGGGGGGGGGGGGGGGGGGGGGGGGGGGGGGGGGGGGGGGGGGGGGGGGGGGGGGGGGGGGGGGGGGGGGGGGGGGGGGGGGGGGGGGGGGGGGGGGGGGGGGGGGGGGGGGGGGGGGGGGGGGGGGGGGGGGGGGGGGGGGGGGGGGGGGGGGGGGGGGGGGGGGGGGGGGGGGGGGGGGGGGGGGGGGGGGGGGGGGGGGGGGGGGGGGGGGGGGGGGGGGGGGGGGGGGGGGGGGGGGGGGGGGGGGGGGGGGGGGGGGGGGGGGGGGGGGGGGGGGGGGGGGGGGGGGGGGGGGGGGGGGGGGGGGGGGGGGGGGGGGGGGGGGGGGGGGGGGGGGGGGGGGGGGGGGGGGGGGGGGGGGGGGGGGGGGGGGGGGGGGGGGGGGGGGGGGGGGGGGGGGGGGGGGGGGGGGGGGGGGGGGGGGGGGGGGGGGGGGGGGGGGGGGGGGGGGGGGGGGGGGGGGGGGGGGGGGGGGGGGGGGGGGGGGGGGGGGGGGGGGGGGGGGGGGGGGGGGGGGGGGGGGGGGGGGGGGGGGGGGGGGGGGGGGGGGGGGGGGGGGGGGGGGGGGGGGGGGGGGGGGGGGGGGGGGGGGGGGGGGGGGGGGGGGGGGGGGGGGGGGGGGGGGGGGGGGGGGGGGGGGGGGGGGGGGGGGGGGGGGGGGGGGGGGGGGGGGGGGGGGGGGGGGGGGGGGGGGGGGGGGGGGGGGGGGGGGGGGGGGGGGGGGGGGGGGGGGGGGGGGGGGGGGGGGGGGGGGGGGGGGGGGGGGGGGGGGGGGGGGGGGGGGGGGGGGGGGGGGGGGGGGGGGGGGGGGGGGGGGGGGGGGGGGGGGGGGGGGGGGGGGGGGGGGGGGGGGGGGGGGGGGGGGGGGGGGGGGGGGGGGGGGGGGGGGGGGGGGGGGGGGGGGGGGGGGGGGGGGGGGGGGGGGGGGGGGGGGGGGGGGGGGGGGGGGGGGGGGGGGGGGGGGGGGGGGGGGGGGGGGGGGGGGGGGGGGGGGGGGGGGGGGGGGGGGGGGGGGGGGGGGGGGGGGGGGGGGGGGGGGGGGGGGGGGGGGGGGGGGGGGGGGGGGGGGGGGGGGGGGGGGGGGGGGGGGGGGGGGGGGGGGGGGGGGGGGGGGGGGGGGGGGGGGGGGGGGGGGGGGGGGGGGGGGGGGGGGGGGGGGGGGGGGGGGGGGGGGGGGGGGGGGGGGGGGGGGGGGGGGGGGGGGGGGGGGGGGGGGGGGGGGGGGGGGGGGGGGGGGGGGGGGGGGGGGGGGGGGGGGGGGGGGGGGGGGGGGGGGGGGGGGGGGGGGGGGGGGGGGGGGGGGGGGGGGGGGGGGGGGGGGGGGGGGGGGGGGGGGGGGGGGGGGGGGGGGGGGGGGGGGGGGGGGGGGGGGGGGGGGGGGGGGGGGGGGGGGGGGGGGGGGGGGGGGGGGGGGGGGGGGGGGGGGGGGGGGGGGGGGGGGGGGGGGGGGGGGGGGGGGGGGGGGGGGGGGGGGGGGGGGGGGGGGGGGGGGGGGGGGGGGGGGGGGGGGGGGGGGGGGGGGGGGGGGGGGGGGGGGGGGGGGGGGGGGGGGGGGGGGGGGGGGGGGGGGGGGGGGGGGGGGGGGGGGGGGGGGGGGGGGGGGGGGGGGGGGGGGGGGGGGGGGGGGGGGGGGGGGGGGGGGGGGGGGGGGGGGGGGGGGGGGGGGGGGGGGGGGGGGGGGGGGGGGGGGGGGGGGGGGGGGGGGGGGGGGGGGGGGGGGGGGGGGGGGGGGGGGGGGGGGGGGGGGGGGGGGGGGGGGGGGGGGGGGGGGGGGGGGGGGGGGGGGGGGGGGGGGGGGGGGGGGGGGGGGGGGGGGGGGGGGGGGGGGGGGGGGGGGGGGGGGGGGGGGGGGGGGGGGGGGGGGGGGGGGGGGGGGGGGGGGGGGGGGGGGGGGGGGGGGGGGGGGGGGGGGGGGGGGGGGGGGGGGGGGGGGGGGGGGGGGGGGGGGGGGGGGGGGGGGGGGGGGGGGGGGGGGGGGGGGGGGGGGGGGGGGGGGGGGGGGGGGGGGGGGGGGGGGGGGGGGGGGGGGGGGGGGGGGGGGGGGGGGGGGGGGGGGGGGGGGGGGGGGGGGGGGGGGGGGGGGGGGGGGGGGGGGGGGGGGGGGGGGGGGGGGGGGGGGGGGGGGGGGGGGGGGGGGGGGGGGGGGGGGGGGGGGGGGGGGGGGGGGGGGGGGGGGGGGGGGGGGGGGGGGGGGGGGGGGGGGGGGGGGGGGGGGGGGGGGGGGGGGGGGGGGGGGGGGGGGGGGGGGGGGGGGGGGGGGGGGGGGGGGGGGGGGGGGGGGGGGGGGGGGGGGGGGGGGGGGGGGGGGGGGGGGGGGGGGGGGGGGGGGGGGGGGGGGGGGGGGGGGGGGGGGGGGGGGGGGGGGGGGGGGGGGGGGGGGGGGGGGGGGGGGGGGGGGGGGGGGGGGGGGGGGGGGGGGGGGGGGGGGGGGGGGGGGGGGGGGGGGGGGGGGGGGGGGGGGGGGGGGGGGGGGGGGGGGGGGGGGGGGGGGGGGGGGGGGGGGGGGGGGGGGGGGGGGGGGGGGGGGGGGGGGGGGGGGGGGGGGGGGGGGGGGGGGGGGGGGGGGGGGGGGGGGGGGGGGGGGGGGGGGGGGGGGGGGGGGGGGGGGGGGGGGGGGGGGGGGGGGGGGGGGGGGGGGGGGGGGGGGGGGGGGGGGGGGGGGGGGGGGGGGGGGGGGGGGGGGGGGGGGGGGGGGGGGGGGGGGGGGGGGGGGGGGGGGGGGGGGGGGGGGGGGGGGGGGGGGGGGGGGGGGGGGGGGGGGGGGGGGGGGGGGGGGGGGGGGGGGGGGGGGGGGGGGGGGGGGGGGGGGGGGGGGGGGGGGGGGGGGGGGGGGGGGGGGGGGGGGGGGGGGGGGGGGGGGGGGGGGGGGGGGGGGGGGGGGGGGGGGGGGGGGGGGGGGGGGGGGGGGGGGGGGGGGGGGGGGGGGGGGGGGGGGGGGGGGGGGGGGGGGGGGGGGGGGGGGGGGGGGGGGGGGGGGGGGGGGGGGGGGGGGGGGGGGGGGGGGGGGGGGGGGGGGGGGGGGGGGGGGGGGGGGGGGGGGGGGGGGGGGGGGGGGGGGGGGGGGGGGGGGGGGGGGGGGGGGGGGGGGGGGGGGGGGGGGGGGGGGGGGGGGGGGGGGGGGGGGGGGGGGGGGGGGGGGGGGGGGGGGGGGGGGGGGGGGGGGGGGGGGGGGGGGGGGGGGGGGGGGGGGGGGGGGGGGGGGGGGGGGGGGGGGGGGGGGGGGGGGGGGGGGGGGGGGGGGGGGGGGGGGGGGGGGGGGGGGGGGGGGGGGGGGGGGGGGGGGGGGGGGGGGGGGGGGGGGGGGGGGGGGGGGGGGGGGGGGGGGGGGGGGGGGGGGGGGGGGGGGGGGGGGGGGGGGGGGGGGGGGGGGGGGGGGGGGGGGGGGGGGGGGGGGGGGGGGGGGGGGGGGGGGGGGGGGGGGGGGGGGGGGGGGGGGGGGGGGGGGGGGGGGGGGGGGGGGGGGGGGGGGGGGGGGGGGGGGGGGGGGGGGGGGGGGGGGGGGGGGGGGGGGGGGGGGGGGGGGGGGGGGGGGGGGGGGGGGGGGGGGGGGGGGGGGGGGGGGGGGGGGGGGGGGGGGGGGGGGGGGGGGGGGGGGGGGGGGGGGGGGGGGGGGGGGGGGGGGGGGGGGGGGGGGGGGGGGGGGGGGGGGGGGGGGGGGGGGGGGGGGGGGGGGGGGGGGGGGGGGGGGGGGGGGGGGGGGGGGGGGGGGGGGGGGGGGGGGGGGGGGGGGGGGGGGGGGGGGGGGGGGGGGGGGGGGGGGGGGGGGGGGGGGGGGGGGGGGGGGGGGGGGGGGGGGGGGGGGGGGGGGGGGGGGGGGGGGGGGGGGGGGGGGGGGGGGGGGGGGGGGGGGGGGGGGGGGGGGGGGGGGGGGGGGGGGGGGGGGGGGGGGGGGGGGGGGGGGGGGGGGGGGGGGGGGGGGGGGGGGGGGGGGGGGGGGGGGGGGGGGGGGGGGGGGGGGGGGGGGGGGGGGGGGGGGGGGGGGGGGGGGGGGGGGGGGGGGGGGGGGGGGGGGGGGGGGGGGGGGGGGGGGGGGGGGGGGGGGGGGGGGGGGGGGGGGGGGGGGGGGGGGGGGGGGGGGGGGGGGGGGGGGGGGGGGGGGGGGGGGGGGGGGGGGGGGGGGGGGGGGGGGGGGGGGGGGGGGGGGGGGGGGGGGGGGGGGGGGGGGGGGGGGGGGGGGGGGGGGGGGGGGGGGGGGGGGGGGGGGGGGGGGGGGGGGGGGGGGGGGGGGGGGGGGGGGGGGGGGGGGGGGGGGGGGGGGGGGGGGGGGGGGGGGGGGGGGGGGGGGGGGGGGGGGGGGGGGGGGGGGGGGGGGGGGGGGGGGGGGGGGGGGGGGGGGGGGGGGGGGGGGGGGGGGGGGGGGGGGGGGGGGGGGGGGGGGGGGGGGGGGGGGGGGGGGGGGGGGGGGGGGGGGGGGGGGGGGGGGGGGGGGGGGGGGGGGGGGGGGGGGGGGGGGGGGGGGGGGGGGGGGGGGGGGGGGGGGGGGGGGGGGGGGGGGGGGGGGGGGGGGGGGGGGGGGGGGGGGGGGGGGGGGGGGGGGGGGGGGGGGGGGGGGGGGGGGGGGGGGGGGGGGGGGGGGGGGGGGGGGGGGGGGGGGGGGGGGGGGGGGGGGGGGGGGGGGGGGGGGGGGGGGGGGGGGGGGGGGGGGGGGGGGGGGGGGGGGGGGGGGGGGGGGGGGGGGGGGGGGGGGGGGGGGGGGGGGGGGGGGGGGGGGGGGGGGGGGGGGGGGGGGGGGGGGGGGGGGGGGGGGGGGGGGGGGGGGGGGGGGGGGGGGGGGGGGGGGGGGGGGGGGGGGGGGGGGGGGGGGGGGGGGGGGGGGGGGGGGGGGGGGGGGGGGGGGGGGGGGGGGGGGGGGGGGGGGGGGGGGGGGGGGGGGGGGGGGGGGGGGGGGGGGGGGGGGGGGGGGGGGGGGGGGGGGGGGGGGGGGGGGGGGGGGGGGGGGGGGGGGGGGGGGGGGGGGGGGGGGGGGGGGGGGGGGGGGGGGGGGGGGGGGGGGGGGGGGGGGGGGGGGGGGGGGGGGGGGGGGGGGGGGGGGGGGGGGGGGGGGGGGGGGGGGGGGGGGGGGGGGGGGGGGGGGGGGGGGGGGGGGGGGGGGGGGGGGGGGGGGGGGGGGGGGGGGGGGGGGGGGGGGGGGGGGGGGGGGGGGGGGGGGGGGGGGGGGGGGGGGGGGGGGGGGGGGGGGGGGGGGGGGGGGGGGGGGGGGGGGGGGGGGGGGGGGGGGGGGGGGGGGGGGGGGGGGGGGGGGGGGGGGGGGGGGGGGGGGGGGGGGGGGGGGGGGGGGGGGGGGGGGGGGGGGGGGGGGGGGGGGGGGGGGGGGGGGGGGGGGGGGGGGGGGGGGGGGGGGGGGGGGGGGGGGGGGGGGGGGGGGGGGGGGGGGGGGGGGGGGGGGGGGGGGGGGGGGGGGGGGGGGGGGGGGGGGGGGGGGGGGGGGGGGGGGGGGGGGGGGGGGGGGGGGGGGGGGGGGGGGGGGGGGGGGGGGGGGGGGGGGGGGGGGGGGGGGGGGGGGGGGGGGGGGGGGGGGGGGGGGGGGGGGGGGGGGGGGGGGGGGGGGGGGGGGGGGGGGGGGGGGGGGGGGGGGGGGGGGGGGGGGGGGGGGGGGGGGGGGGGGGGGGGGGGGGGGGGGGGGGGGGGGGGGGGGGGGGGGGGGGGGGGGGGGGGGGGGGGGGGGGGGGGGGGGGGGGGGGGGGGGGGGGGGGGGGGGGGGGGGGGGGGGGGGGGGGGGGGGGGGGGGGGGGGGGGGGGGGGGGGGGGGGGGGGGGGGGGGGGGGGGGGGGGGGGGGGGGGGGGGGGGGGGGGGGGGGGGGGGGGGGGGGGGGGGGGGGGGGGGGGGGGGGGGGGGGGGGGGGGGGGGGGGGGGGGGGGGGGGGGGGGGGGGGGGGGGGGGGGGGGGGGGGGGGGGGGGGGGGGGGGGGGGGGGGGGGGGGGGGGGGGGGGGGGGGGGGGGGGGGGGGGGGGGGGGGGGGGGGGGGGGGGGGGGGGGGGGGGGGGGGGGGGGGGGGGGGGGGGGGGGGGGGGGGGGGGGGGGGGGGGGGGGGGGGGGGGGGGGGGGGGGGGGGGGGGGGGGGGGGGGGGGGGGGGGGGGGGGGGGGGGGGGGGGGGGGGGGGGGGGGGGGGGGGGGGGGGGGGGGGGGGGGGGGGGGGGGGGGGGGGGGGGGGGGGGGGGGGGGGGGGGGGGGGGGGGGGGGGGGGGGGGGGGGGGGGGGGGGGGGGGGGGGGGGGGGGGGGGGGGGGGGGGGGGGGGGGGGGGGGGGGGGGGGGGGGGGGGGGGGGGGGGGGGGGGGGGGGGGGGGGGGGGGGGGGGGGGGGGGGGGGGGGGGGGGGGGGGGGGGGGGGGGGGGGGGGGGGGGGGGGGGGGGGGGGGGGGGGGGGGGGGGGGGGGGGGGGGGGGGGGGGGGGGGGGGGGGGGGGGGGGGGGGGGGGGGGGGGGGGGGGGGGGGGGGGGGGGGGGGGGGGGGGGGGGGGGGGGGGGGGGGGGGGGGGGGGGGGGGGGGGGGGGGGGGGGGGGGGGGGGGGGGGGGGGGGGGGGGGGGGGGGGGGGGGGGGGGGGGGGGGGGGGGGGGGGGGGGGGGGGGGGGGGGGGGGGGGGGGGGGGGGGGGGGGGGGGGGGGGGGGGGGGGGGGGGGGGGGGGGGGGGGGGGGGGGGGGGGGGGGGGGGGGGGGGGGGGGGGGGGGGGGGGGGGGGGGGGGGGGGGGGGGGGGGGGGGGGGGGGGGGGGGGGGGGGGGGGGGGGGGGGGGGGGGGGGGGGGGGGGGGGGGGGGGGGGGGGGGGGGGGGGGGGGGGGGGGGGGGGGGGGGGGGGGGGGGGGGGGGGGGGGGGGGGGGGGGGGGGGGGGGGGGGGGGGGGGGGGGGGGGGGGGGGGGGGGGGGGGGGGGGGGGGGGGGGGGGGGGGGGGGGGGGGGGGGGGGGGGGGGGGGGGGGGGGGGGGGGGGGGGGGGGGGGGGGGGGGGGGGGGGGGGGGGGGGGGGGGGGGGGGGGGGGGGGGGGGGGGGGGGGGGGGGGGGGGGGGGGGGGGGGGGGGGGGGGGGGGGGGGGGGGGGGGGGGGGGGGGGGGGGGGGGGGGGGGGGGGGGGGGGGGGGGGGGGGGGGGGGGGGGGGGGGGGGGGGGGGGGGGGGGGGGGGGGGGGGGGGGGGGGGGGGGGGGGGGGGGGGGGGGGGGGGGGGGGGGGGGGGGGGGGGGGGGGGGGGGGGGGGGGGGGGGGGGGGGGGGGGGGGGGGGGGGGGGGGGGGGGGGGGGGGGGGGGGGGGGGGGGGGGGGGGGGGGGGGGGGGGGGGGGGGGGGGGGGGGGGGGGGGGGGGGGGGGGGGGGGGGGGGGGGGGGGGGGGGGGGGGGGGGGGGGGGGGGGGGGGGGGGGGGGGGGGGGGGGGGGGGGGGGGGGGGGGGGGGGGGGGGGGGGGGGGGGGGGGGGGGGGGGGGGGGGGGGGGGGGGGGGGGGGGGGGGGGGGGGGGGGGGGGGGGGGGGGGGGGGGGGGGGGGGGGGGGGGGGGGGGGGGGGGGGGGGGGGGGGGGGGGGGGGGGGGGGGGGGGGGGGGGGGGGGGGGGGGGGGGGGGGGGGGGGGGGGGGGGGGGGGGGGGGGGGGGGGGGGGGGGGGGGGGGGGGGGGGGGGGGGGGGGGGGGGGGGGGGGGGGGGGGGGGGGGGGGGGGGGGGGGGGGGGGGGGGGGGGGGGGGGGGGGGGGGGGGGGGGGGGGGGGGGGGGGGGGGGGGGGGGGGGGGGGGGGGGGGGGGGGGGGGGGGGGGGGGGGGGGGGGGGGGGGGGGGGGGGGGGGGGGGGGGGGGGGGGGGGGGGGGGGGGGGGGGGGGGGGGGGGGGGGGGGGGGGGGGGGGGGGGGGGGGGGGGGGGGGGGGGGGGGGGGGGGGGGGGGGGGGGGGGGGGGGGGGGGGGGGGGGGGGGGGGGGGGGGGGGGGGGGGGGGGGGGGGGGGGGGGGGGGGGGGGGGGGGGGGGGGGGGGGGGGGGGGGGGGGGGGGGGGGGGGGGGGGGGGGGGGGGGGGGGGGGGGGGGGGGGGGGGGGGGGGGGGGGGGGGGGGGGGGGGGGGGGGGGGGGGGGGGGGGGGGGGGGGGGGGGGGGGGGGGGGGGGGGGGGGGGGGGGGGGGGGGGGGGGGGGGGGGGGGGGGGGGGGGGGGGGGGGGGGGGGGGGGGGGGGGGGGGGGGGGGGGGGGGGGGGGGGGGGGGGGGGGGGGGGGGGGGGGGGGGGGGGGGGGGGGGGGGGGGGGGGGGGGGGGGGGGGGGGGGGGGGGGGGGGGGGGGGGGGGGGGGGGGGGGGGGGGGGGGGGGGGGGGGGGGGGGGGGGGGGGGGGGGGGGGGGGGGGGGGGGGGGGGGGGGGGGGGGGGGGGGGGGGGGGGGGGGGGGGGGGGGGGGGGGGGGGGGGGGGGGGGGGGGGGGGGGGGGGGGGGGGGGGGGGGGGGGGGGGGGGGGGGGGGGGGGGGGGGGGGGGGGGGGGGGGGGGGGGGGGGGGGGGGGGGGGGGGGGGGGGGGGGGGGGGGGGGGGGGGGGGGGGGGGGGGGGGGGGGGGGGGGGGGGGGGGGGGGGGGGGGGGGGGGGGGGGGGGGGGGGGGGGGGGGGGGGGGGGGGGGGGGGGGGGGGGGGGGGGGGGGGGGGGGGGGGGGGGGGGGGGGGGGGGGGGGGGGGGGGGGGGGGGGGGGGGGGGGGGGGGGGGGGGGGGGGGGGGGGGGGGGGGGGGGGGGGGGGGGGGGGGGGGGGGGGGGGGGGGGGGGGGGGGGGGGGGGGGGGGGGGGGGGGGGGGGGGGGGGGGGGGGGGGGGGGGGGGGGGGGGGGGGGGGGGGGGGGGGGGGGGGGGGGGGGGGGGGGGGGGGGGGGGGGGGGGGGGGGGGGGGGGGGGGGGGGGGGGGGGGGGGGGGGGGGGGGGGGGGGGGGGGGGGGGGGGGGGGGGGGGGGGGGGGGGGGGGGGGGGGGGGGGGGGGGGGGGGGGGGGGGGGGGGGGGGGGGGGGGGGGGGGGGGGGGGGGGGGGGGGGGGGGGGGGGGGGGGGGGGGGGGGGGGGGGGGGGGGGGGGGGGGGGGGGGGGGGGGGGGGGGGGGGGGGGGGGGGGGGGGGGGGGGGGGGGGGGGGGGGGGGGGGGGGGGGGGGGGGGGGGGGGGGGGGGGGGGGGGGGGGGGGGGGGGGGGGGGGGGGGGGGGGGGGGGGGGGGGGGGGGGGGGGGGGGGGGGGGGGGGGGGGGGGGGGGGGGGGGGGGGGGGGGGGGGGGGGGGGGGGGGGGGGGGGGGGGGGGGGGGGGGGGGGGGGGGGGGGGGGGGGGGGGGGGGGGGGGGGGGGGGGGGGGGGGGGGGGGGGGGGGGGGGGGGGGGGGGGGGGGGGGGGGGGGGGGGGGGGGGGGGGGGGGGGGGGGGGGGGGGGGGGGGGGGGGGGGGGGGGGGGGGGGGGGGGGGGGGGGGGGGGGGGGGGGGGGGGGGGGGGGGGGGGGGGGGGGGGGGGGGGGGGGGGGGGGGGGGGGGGGGGGGGGGGGGGGGGGGGGGGGGGGGGGGGGGGGGGGGGGGGGGGGGGGGGGGGGGGGGGGGGGGGGGGGGGGGGGGGGGGGGGGGGGGGGGGGGGGGGGGGGGGGGGGGGGGGGGGGGGGGGGGGGGGGGGGGGGGGGGGGGGGGGGGGGGGGGGGGGGGGGGGGGGGGGGGGGGGGGGGGGGGGGGGGGGGGGGGGGGGGGGGGGGGGGGGGGGGGGGGGGGGGGGGGGGTATTTGCATAGATTTGAAACACCCAACACCAAATCTCGCCACATAACGAGAAACCATAAGGTCACTGCTCTACGAAGACCGCAGACATCCAACAGAAGCTCCGTCAGCTATGTCCAAATGGACGAACTTGAGGAGGATCGAAGTCCAGAAGAAAAACTCGAAGAAGAAGAAGCGGCGCAATCCGTCGGAGCACCACACGTGTGAGGACTAAAAAATCATAACCTAAACTACTAACTGGAGAGGAGCACCGGGATTCTTCTCCTAACTGCCGGAGCGGCAGACAGAGAGGAGGCGAATCCATGGGCTGGCCGGTGAAATCTGAAAGGAAAAGTTTGCCCTATCCACCTAGCATCAGGGGAGGAATGAGAGAAGGGGGTTTCGTACGTGAAAATAAACAATATTAATCATTGTGCTTGAAAGAGCCAATTCTTGGTCCATAGTATTGAAACATAAGCATAACGAAACCTTATAGTTGTATGTATCTTTTTTTTGGCATAATCTCATTAGTAGACAACTAATTTCAGTAAACACTGATTGAAAGAAGTGTTTGCGAGCCTTGATGAGGTGATGCTCGTGGGTGTTAGGGAGTTACTCTAGCACAACATTGTCTTTTACAAACTTTTCATTCCCATAATATATGTTTTCATTGCAAAAATAAAAGGCTCTTCAAAAGCGTTCCTGGCAAGAAAGTGTTAGCTAGAAGTAATAGAATAAATGCTACTCTCTCCGAGTTATATTATTTGTCGCTCAAACGGATGTATATAAACAGTGAAATATGCATATATATATATCCATTATATGCCAATTAATATGTATCGGAGGGAGTAGTTGATTATTTTTTCTAAACTAACAAAAGTTTTGTGTTGATTATCTTGTCTTAACTAAGGTTGCATAATAACCAGGCCACCAATGTAACTATACTAAGTTTACAGGTGAAGGGAGCGGAGGGCTATCGAGGTGTACTGACTGTAAGTGAATCAAAATCGTCTCGTTATTTTGGTTTAATAACTAAGTTTGTTATGGTTGATTTTGTTTCTTGCTCGAGAGCGGTAAGATTCTTTGGTGTTCGATTCATATTGCTTTTAATATTACTCCACCTACCTCTATCAATATGTTATTTGGAACATGGCTTGATGGGGTGAACTTGGATGTAGCAAGAAACATTCGTGTTGGCGTGTGTGCCTTGTTATGGGCAGTATGGAACTGCAGAAATGATTTGGTTTTTAACAGAGCAACGAACTTTCATTTTTTGTAGGTTATCTTCAGGGCCACAGCATTGATCCGTATGTGGTCGCTACTCACTCCGACGGAGGCCAGGGGGCGTTTGGCTACTGCGTCTACCCGATGGGAGATGGTAGCTCGGGTTATTTTCAACCGGTTTGGATGGCGGTCATGTAATAGGATAGGCATGTAGTGCTCCTATTTTATTTGCCAGCCGGTTGTGGCTTCATGATTAGGCTCGTTTGAGCAGCTTGTTTTCTTTTCGACCTTTCAGATATTGGAGACTTTGTGACTCATTTTGTTTTTTAATAATATGAGCCGTATGCATCTTTCTGATGCAGAGGCTGGGGTAATACCCCTTTTCTAAAAAAAAGACCAGCACCCTGGAGCCGTAGTCGTCGTCGTTGAAT
>JAAAWM010008508.1:0-14563 GCA_036873465.1 Thinopyrum obtusiflorum
AAGTTCAACCATGGAGTCTTCTAGATTGTACATGTGGCAAAATCTAGTGGAATGTAGATGATATCCAACGGCCAGTGGTGCTCGAGTTGGCCATCTCTGCACCATCAGATTGGCTTCATCCAATGACCATCTTTCAAAGTTAAAGTTATCTGGACACTATATAAACAATATAAAATATAATATATAGGGGTATACAGATAGATATGTGATGCGAAAGCCACTCATCATCTCCAATTAGAATAGTGTGTCCATGCACAGATGCAATGTGGCCAAACGATGTCTGCCATCGGTATCTCAAAGTCAAATCAGTCTGACCTTGTTCGATGTGTATGGAGTATAGCATGCTCATTTCCAAACCACACCGCGCATATCTCAGTTATATTCATGCATGCATGGGTTTTGAACATCATGATATCTTATTCAAATATTTGAATCCAAATTTACACCCACGCAGTGGTCTTCTCTTTATAATTGTGCCACTAACTTTCTCTCGTGCATGCATGCACACACTACCACTCGGCATTATCCATCGCACACATGCAATCTTTTTCTTCAGGTCGATCTCCCATGCATGCAAACACACACACACCTCCCCCTCTTCATCATATCGGGCATTCTTTATCTCTCACGTGCATGCGGAACGATCGGTGTTCGGGGGGGGGGGGGGGGGGGGGGGGGGGGGGGGGGGGGGGGGGGGGGGGGGGGGGGGGGGGGGGGGGGGGGGGGGGGGGGGGGGGGGGGGGGGGGGGGGGGGGGGGGGGGGGGGGGGGGGGGGGGGGGGGGGGGGGGGGGGGGGGGGGGGGGGGGGGGGGGGGGGGGGGGGGGGGGGGGGGGGGGGGGGGGGGGGGGGGGGGGGGGGGGGGGGGGGGGGGGGGGGGGGGGGGGGGGGGGGGGGGGGGGGGGGGGGGGGGGGGGGGGGGGGGGGGGGGGGGGGGGGGGGGGGGGGGGGGGGGGGGGGGGGGGGGGGGGGGGGGGGGGGGGGGGGGGGGGGGGGGGGGGGGGGGGGGGGGGGGGGGGGGGGGGGGGGGGGGGGGGGGGGGGGGGGGGGGGGGGGGGGGGGGGGGGGGGGGGGGGGGGGGGGGGGGGGGGGGGGGGGGGGGGGGGGGGGGGGGGGGGGGGGGGGGGGGGGGGGGGGGGGGGGGGGGGGGGGGGGGGGGGGGGGGGGGGGGGGGGGGGGGGGGGGGGGGGGGGGGGGGGGGGGGGGGGGGGGGGGGGGGGGGGGGGGGGGGGGGGGGGGGGGGGGGGGGGGGGGGGGGGGGGGGGGGGGGGGGGGGGGGGGGGGGGGGGGGGGGGGGGGGGGGGGGGGGGGGGGGGGGGGGGGGGGGGGGGGGGGGGGGGGGGGGGGGGGGGGGGGGGGGGACCAAGACCCGCAGGACGGCAGGACGGAGGTCACCGTGGAGCCCAAGACGGCGTCACCACCAGCGCCTTTGGCAGGCGAAGACTACTTTTGTCAGGATAAGCTGTACTAGCTGTCCCCTTTCAAATTGGCCGTTGTGGCATCCCTTCCCGCTCAATATTTGGGAAGAGGACCAAGGCCTCTATAAATAGTACTAGCCATCATCGTAGGAGGCAAGGAGTCACGAACTCATCCAGTTCATCCTCACACCCACCAAGCACAAGAACACCTCTCCTCAGGAGGCTGTTCTTCCCATTGTACTATTCATCCTCAGCCCAAGAGGCAATCCACCACCACCACACTGGAGTAGGGTATTACACCACAATGGTGGGCCGAACCAGTATAAATCTTGTGTCCTTGTGTTCTTTGGGTTCGGCGAGCTAGTCCATGAGATCGTGGAGCGCGAGAGCTTGGGAGAGGAGAGATCTTCGTGCGCACCCCAGTGTTCGAACCTCAAGGGTTTTGCCGGAACCCGAAATCTGACAGTATGCTCTGGATGCCTGCCGATATCATATTGCCGCGATTGTCGTAAGGGTCCGGCCCTTAACAGTCATCTTGGCATGGATGCGTCTTGGCAGGTTTTTCCAAGGTAGCTCTCGACGTAGCCTCTCGACCTGTGAGCATGGCTCTGGACAGGACGATGGTGCGATCAAAGAAACTATCCAAGGTTCCATCGCATGAGGGCTTTCATGATACGAACACTCACTAGAGTTAAGGGATAAACGACTTCAAGAATCTGAAACGTATCAACAAGAAGTGACAACGTGAACTTAGCTTTTGTTTTAAGCTTCTTTCTCCTCTGCCAGGCCGCGCGCGCTCGACGCGTCCGCGACGCCCGGAGGAGTAGAAGGCAATCAGGTGATTTCTTCGTTCCCAGCAAGGATCGACATGCATTTCTTGTGGCTGGCGAGCATCGGGGCATAGTGTTGGGCCTCTCTGGTCCTCTTTCCTTTTGCTCCCCTCCCCTTGATTCAGTGCAGCGGCTGCCGTTGCATGGGTCGTGCCAACGCAGGCAGCCTTGCTGAAGTATGCTTGTCGGGGCATCAATCGATGTACTCATACCAACGCTTTGCTCAGGATTACCCACAGCGGGGAAAATACTGGACCAAGCGTCGTGCGATAATCATCATAATCGACGACGCCGAGACGAAAGAAATTCAACTGCTGACGAGGGGGAGGGACGGGAAGGAGGGAGCTCGCGTCCGCATGTCTTGTGCCCCTTCTCCGAACGGCGCCCGAATGGCGGTCCTTCCATACGGGCCGCCGGGACGGGTCTATTACCATCGGCAGCGATCTCTTCCATAGCCGTCGCCACAGCGAGGCTCGGAGAGTGATAAGATGGCACAGGGGTGCCCCCCGCTTCGCTTGTGTGCCTTTGCGGGCGCCACGGTCGATGGCACCGTCGAACACGAAGATGGCGAGGAAGATGACGCGTTGCGCATGCTTTCGGGTTCGCGCAAGCGAGTCCCCTAACCGGCATGCCAAAGATGTCGCGGGATATACACGGCCACCTATGGGACTGGGAGGCCCCTTGGTGGTTCAGTAGGGGGACATCTCGTTGCACAAAGAGCAGACCAACGTATGGCAGGACGGCAGAGAGCACACAAGCAATTTATTGAGGTTCGTGCCACCGCGAGGCGTAAAACCATAATCCTGCTTTGGTGGATTGATGGTGGAATGGAGGTGGTGAAGCATAGTACACTTGCCCGGCAGGGGTTGCCTTAGGGCAGTAGCGACTACGCGCGTATGGGGGTGTGGGTTCATCAACTTTCCAACCCTTCCTACGGGTGCCATGGGCCTCCTTTTATAAATCAACGGGTCACCACAATGGCAAAGTAGTCATTATGCACTGATATGATAGCAAACAGTGCTATCATACCTACCTCTGCGGGCTGACAGGGCACATTAAATGCACTGCTTAGTGTCACATCACTGGTTGCCCGGCAAGGCTTGCCGGGCTATCTTGCCAGCTCCGCGCCTGTTCTCTTGACACGTCGCAGGACGGGTGTCATCTGTGGGTTTCTTCTGTAGGAAATGGCTGCCACGTGGCGAATGGCTGCCACTTAATCACCTTGCAGCTTGATACCGCATTGATCGACGACGTGGGTCGTGCTTGAGTGGTTGGTGAGGTGGTTTTGCCTCCACGAGCCCCGCCAGGCCCTGCCGGGGCGCCTCGGACGCCTGCTTCTGGGAGTGGCCTGGCCCCTTGCCAGGATCGCCTGCCCGACAAGGCAGGCCCTTCTCTTGTTGATGTCTTGCTCCTCTGGCTTGGCCTTAGTCTCTGTGAGCTGCATGCTGGTTCTTCGAATCTCTTGAATCTTTGTACTCTGGCCTGGTCTTGGTTTGTCCGTGCACGAGTCAGGGGAAAATGCATACCCCTGTATATTTTCTCTGACAACTACTATGGTACTACTATTCGTGCATTTGGTTAGAAGGAGTGGAGCAAAGCAAAACTGGAGGATTTTTTTCCTTTGGTGTCTCTTTCAAAGAAAAAACATAGGAATTTTAATGTCCACTTGGACGTCCTTTTCAAATTAATATGCATGAAGAACAGGACTAATTGCATTACTGGCATAATAAGATTCTTATTTTTTCATTTTCACGTGGTTTGACTTTAATTTGACAATGTTTCTCCATTTCTGTGTTCTTCCAATTCATGTGAACCAAACACCTAGGTTGACAGAAATCCTATGTTTCCAAATGCTTTGTTTTGCACGTGCATTCCTATCCTATTCCTGTGTTTTTCCTGTCCCTGTGTTTATAGAATTCTCCAATTCTAAGGAGCCCTTACAGATTTACTTCATTTTCAGATAGGCATCAAAGAAAACTCTGTGTGTTATGTCCTGCTCCTGCCGTGCCGTCATCCACCCCACCTGAGGTGCACCATCGATGGAAGCGTTCACTGCAGCAGAGATTCCCCCTTCGGACTTTCTTTCGCTGCCTCAGATCATCTTCCCTGTTGCCGACAGCCAGGCCAACTGCATTACCATCATCGACTGAGCAGGTGAACCTGAGGACTACACAGTTCCGGAAGAGAGGTCGCACTCTTTCATGTTTGCTTATGTTATACATCGATTATTATTACCTGCTACTTTATCATTCAAACTTGAGTTTTAAAATGCCCGTGGGGCACATATCGAGGCAGCAATGAATAGTATCTATCTACTATCTGGTTCATCTGGGGTCTTCTATGTGGTTCATTTTGGGTGGGCAACAAACAGTAGATGATCCATTGTCTATCTTTTGAAACTAAAGCTATAATCTACCTGCTATCATTAGTTTTGGGTCTATCCACTTGTTTGCTACCGTCAGTCTTGATTTCTGCATGCACCCCTTAGGCCTTACATAATCTAACTATGTTTTTTATTATGCATGTCAGTTATTGTACACAATCATACTGAACATGTAGACAAAAAGCGAAGACTGTTGCATGGGAATATAATGTCATGCAGACGCCGCTCCATGGTGGGCGAAGTGGGCTCCCCTCCCGCCATTAAAGATTGTATTCCAGAGGAAGATAACTATTCAGATGGGGATTCAAAGGGAGCCGACCACTCCTATTTACCACCCGAGGTGTTTGCTCTAACCTGGCATGCTGATGTTGCTCATATCATGCATATGGCACCTCGCATTGCTTACATTATACATCTTATATGTCATCAGCTTCTAGTTTAGATTTGCTTTGTGTGAATGCCACCTGTTTGCTTTCTATATCATACTCCCACCGTTCCTAAATATTTGTCTTTTTAGATATTTCAACAAGTGACTACATATGGAGCAAAATGAGTGAATCTACACTCTAAAATATGTCTATATACATTCGTATGTGGTAGTGTTGGTGCAACAAACCCTAGGTCTATTGCGTAGACTGTGCATAGGCAGAAGATCAAGATTGAAGCACCAGCTTTAATCAGAGACTGAAGAACCAACATGCAGCACAAAAGGACCAAGATCAAGCTGGAGGAGCAAGATATCGGCAAGAGAAGGGCCTCCCTTGCCGGGCAGGCGAGCCCGGCAAGGGGCAAGGCCACCACCAGAAGCGAGCAACCAGAGGAACCTGGCAAGGCCTGCGTGGGTCGCGGGGGCTGAACCACCCCACCAACCACTCAAGCACGACCCACGTCGTCGATCAGTGCGGTGTCAAGCCATAAGATGATTAAGTGGCAACCATTCACCACATGGCGGCCATTTCCTACAGAAGAAACCCACAGATGGCACCCGTCCTGCGACGTGTCAAGGGAACAGGCGCGGAGCTGGCGAGATAGCCCGGCAAGCCTTGCCGGGCAAACAGTGATGTGACACTAAGCGGTGAATTTAATGCACCCTGTCAGCCTGCAGAGTTAGGTATGATAGCACTGTTTGCTATCATATCAGTGGATAATGACCACTTTGCCATTGTGGTGACCCCTTAATCCATAAAAGGAGGCCCATGGCACCTGTAGGAAGGGTTGGAAAGTTGAGGAACCCACACCACCATACGCGCGTAGTCGCTGCTGCCCCACGGCAACCCTGCCGGTCAAAGTGTACTGCGTTCCACCATTCCCATTTCACCATTAATCGACTAAAGCAGAAGTAGGGACTTACGCCTCGCGGTGGCCCGAACCTGGGTAAATTGCTTGTGTGCTCTCTACCATGCTGCCGTGCGCTGGTCTGCTCTTTGTGCAATGTGCAGTCCCCCTGCCGAACCAGCAAGAGGCCTCCTGGTCCCATAGGTGGCTGTGGATATTCCGCGACAGGTAGTCCATTTGAAATCTCTAAAAAGATAAATATTTAGGAATGGAGGGAGTATATGGGAATTATGCAATGCCATCTTCTTTAGCCAGGCATCATATACGTGAATCATGCAATGCCATCCTGTTTAGCTAGTCATCGTATATGTGAATTGTATCATACCATATTTTTTTCATAATTTATTCCATTTGTCAAAAATGTTTATACATTCATGTACTCTTCCTGTGCATCAGCCATTTGAGTCGGTCATGGGAAAATCTGGAGTGAAAACAAGGTCTTCTGAGCAGTCAGTGCTACATGTCGATGCAGATTTCTTGCTGGTTACAGATAGCTCCTCAGAGGAGGATTCAGAGACAGATGACCAGTCATACTCCCCCCCCCCCCGGGGGCGAGGTGCATGCTCCAACTTGGCAGGGTTATATTGCTCATATCATGCATATGGTGTCTTCCATTGCCATGCCATCTGCTTAGATTAGACATGCTTTGTCTGAATGCCTCCTGTTTGCTTTCTATATCAGATATGTGAATTATGCAATGCCATTTTTCAGCCAGTTATCATATATGTGAATTATGCACTGCCATGTAGCCAGGCATCATATATGTGAATTATCTCATGCCATCTTTTTTTCATTACGTATTCTATTTGTCGACAATCTGTGTATATTGAACTACTCTTCATGTGTATGTGCCATTTGAGCCGGTTATGGAAAAATCAGGAGTGAAAACAAGGTCTTCAGAGCAGGCAATGGTACCTGTTGAAGCATATATCTCGATGGTTACAGGTAGCTTCCTTGAGGAGGATTCAGAGACAGATGACCAGTCCTATATCCCACCTGAGGTGTATGCTCTAAGTTGCAATGTTTATATTTCTCATATCATGCATATGGTGTCTTGGATTGCTTAGTTTAGACATCATATGCACAATATTGAATTCCATCTGCTTAGTTTAGAGATCATACATGCGAGTGCCAGCTGCTTAGTATATGGATCAATTATGTCAATTATATCATGCCATCATGTATACTTAGACAACATGTATGTGAATTATTCCATCCCAGCCTATTTTAGAAAGACAACATATAGTTTTGTCATGTCATCCTGTTTAGATACTCATCATATGTTGAATTATGCCATTATATCCTGTTAAGTTATCCATCATATATCTGAAACTGTGTCATGCTATCCTGTTTAGTTAGGCATCATATATGTGAAATTGTGTCGTGCTGTCCTTTTTGATTAGACAACATATATGTGAATTACCACATCTGTCTATCACACAATGTTTGTACGTTCAATTTATTTTCTTGTTTATCAGCCATTTGAATTGGAGGGGGTGATGGCAGTATCTAAGGGAGCAAAAACCCGTTCTTCACAAAAGACGGTGCTACCCGTCGATGCAAATAGAACCATGGTTGTACTGGCCCACGAACTAGCCCCACCACACATAAGCGAGACTCTTCTAGATTGCACACTTACACCGTTGGACAGAGAACCAGCTATAATCCATCTAACCCCAACCCCAGCGGATAGTAACCCACTTCTAGTTGACACAGCACCATGTCCACCACAGTGTACCCCCACACGAGCAGTTTGTAAAGCAACTGCAGTGCCCAAAGCATGAAGACCACCACAGTGAACCCAAACTCCACGTTTAAAGCAGAAAAGCAACTGTTCTTAGGTCAGATTCCGTAGCTATGGTCCATACTCCTTTGTTGTTGCATCACTGTATTTACTCATACCAACTACTTTCGAATTTGAAGGATCCAATTGAAACTCCAATGGCGCAACAGGTATGTTTTAAACTTATTTCTTTATCTGGATTGCTATTCTAACTTCTTGCTCTATGTTGATTTCAGTTTCAGTTGTATAAACAGTTATGTTCTCATGTGATGCACATTACAAGTGTTGCCCATGTTGTGTAGTTTCTCACACTTATACTCTGTCTATGCTGCTGTGTCTTAAAAATATATGAGTTGAACTGTGTCTCTAGATATAGCATGAAACAAACATATGAGTCGCACTCGCTGCCTGAATCACTTTGGCTTATTCAGTCTCAGCTACAAGCTGAAAGGCATTAGTCAGCTGTGCTGCGGCAAGAAGCCAAAGGACTGAGGAAGTCTATGCAGAATTAAGATGCATACTTTCTGGTGCAACAGCAAGCACTGGAGGATTTAAGCGCCAAACAAGAGAAAGTTTATAAGCTTGCTAAGCATCTTGCCAGCATTATGGGTACCTAGGATATCGTTTCTTGAGCTCTTCTGAAGTGGTTTCAGTTCTGGACTTGTTTTTCTGCGGCATTTTTTTGCACTGGTCGCCAAGTTTGACAACCAGTGTATGTGATATGCTGCTTTGTTCCCTATATTTGCACTGGTGGCAAACTTTGATGCCCAGTGGATGTAATATGTGTAATAGTCGTGATAGCCTAGCGTAGGTTGCTTGCTAATTATTTCCTTGTTGTCTTGTTTCTTTGTTTGCTTGTAGTCAGTGTAGTTCTTTTTCCGCGGTTTGCTAGTGGCCGCAATAACCTATTTTTTAAAACTAGTCCCTAATAAGCATGGGCTACATATTTACTATAGTTACCATGGGCCTCCTACGGGTCGTAGAAACAATGGGCCTTCAACGGGCTGTAGAAACAATGGGCCTTCTATGGGGAGTAGCATCAATGGGCCTTCTAAGGGTCGTATGATCGATTGGCCAAACATGGGCCAATAACGGACCGCATTATGGGCCTTAAACGGGCTAGAGTTTGAATCGTCCGTTCATGGGCCGACCATAATGGGCTGTCATTAATCGGCCGTATTTGATGATGCTATGAAAACGGCCCAACAGATTAATGGGCCACAAACGGGCCGACTGTAACCGGCTGAATTTGGCCCACAAGCAGAACAGGCTAGTAACAGGCCATAAGTAACCGAATGCTGGAACTAAGCCCAAGAATAAATGGGCCCTGAGAAGGCCAAAAGATAAAATGGGCTTGAAATGGCCCAATGGAATAATGGGCCGTTAATGGGTATAAAGCGATATACTGTTCATTACAGGCCAGTTTTACCACGGGCCGTTAATGGGCCAAGAGTTACAAAGTGCCTCATATGGGCCGAAAGATGTCATGCGCCCACATGGGCCGGAAGTTACAACAGGCTGGAATCATATTGCATGGCCCAGGTGATGCTACTGGGCCTAATTCGGATAGGCTGTAACGGGCCCTGAGTTAGCGGGCTGTAAATGGGCTATGTCCGAACAGGCCGTTAACAGGCTTTCCGTGGGCCGGCCCGCTATCTTTTGACCAAGTCAAACAGGCCGGCATTTTCACAGGAATGGGCCTCTGTTGGGCCGTGCCATGTGTCGACGTATCATTGGCGCCTTCTGTCCAATGAGTGGATGACATCTATCCCAACGGTGAGCCGACACGTGTTTCCTCCAACCAATGATGATTTTACACGTGGAAAATCCCCATTGGTCCAGACTGTTAATGGGTCATCGCATCCAAATCAGAACCCGATAGCTTCACGGCAACCCGTTACGGTGGATGCCACGTGTCGGTTACCCTTGACGAAAGCACTTCCATGACACGCCATTTATCATCATGGAAGTGGACCCTTCCATGATGATAATTTTTGTATTGTCATGGAACACTTCTACGACAGCACAGGTATGATTATCTTGACTCTATCATAAAATCATCATGGATGTACATGCATGACAAAAAATGTGACCTACTATGACAAACCTGCATCATCACAGAAGTGTATTTTTTTGTAGTTTCGTGAGCCGGTTCAGGGTACCTAATCGCATCATCACCGGCAATGGCTCGCAGTTCACCAGCAACCTTTTCAAAACATATTGTGCTAACCTTGGAACGCAGATATGCTATGCTTCAGTGGAAAACCCCCGGAGTAATGGCCAGGCTGAGCGCGCCAATGCAGAGGTCCTGAGAGGCATCAAGGCAAGGACCTTCAAGAAGAAGCTCGAGGCCTGTGGCAGGGGCTGGCTCGATGAGCTCCATTCCGTGCTGTGGTCCATCCGCACCACCGCGACCAAGCCGACGGGTGAGACTCCATTCTTCCTCGTCTACGAAGCTGAAGCGGTTCTCCCCCATGAGGTCAGTCATCACTCCACGCGGGTCTTGGCGTTTGATGATGCACGCCAGGAGGCCTCATAGGGGATGGACCTCGTGCTGGCGGAGGAACGCCGCCGCCAAGCCTCCCTCCGAGTAGCGAGGTACCAGCAGGCGCTGCGGTGGTACCACGGCTGCAGCGTCCGCTCCAGGACGCTCGAGGTGGGTGATCTGGTCCTGAGGTGGGTGCTCTCCAGGGAAGGGCTGCATAAGCTCTCGTCCATGTGGGAGGGCCCGTTCAGGATCGCCTGTGTCTCCAGGCCTGGTGCCGTGCGCCTGGAGACGCAGGATGAGATCCCCATCTAGAACGCCTGGAACATCCAGCACCTCTGAAAGTTCTACCCAGGAAGCAAGGCCCCGCGCCTGTGAAGGTCTCCGCTCGTGACACTCTCACGTAATAATGAGTTGGGGCTGTACACGCCCTGGAGTCTCCTGAGGTCGCCCCTGGGCCTCACGGGGGCTCCCACCCACGTCCTAGTGGAGGCCCCATGCTCCGCGCAGGTGGGAAGACAAGAATGGTCTAGGTGCCGGACACGGCTATTCTTTTGCTTGCTTTCTGTAGTTGGTTTTCAACTTCTTGAATGAAATTTGGAGTTTTCGTGTCTTTCGTTCGCAAAAGTTGGGATTTCCTCTCTTTTTTGCTCGCCTTTCCGACCTTTTCCTAGGAGGAGCGACAGTTGCCCGTTGCTCCTCCTCGTGTGTCTTGCGCTCGGGGGCTAGGTAGGTGTGTGCGCCTAGGCTCGCCCGCGACCACACCTCACCGAAGCCCTGTCGCCCTAGAGCTTCGGCATCCTCAATCCTCGCAAGACGCTCTCGAACAAGATCGTGAGCATGCACACCCCCTCAAGTCCATGCCTCCGGGCATTGCACTGCGGTGCACCAGCCACAACCAACCCACGCTCGGGGGTTTGTGCGAGGTAGGACGAGACGCCTCACAAGGCCTCCCAATTCTAAAAAATTCTGCAGCTACACAACGCCTCCTGAGGCTCGACGGCTCCTGAGTCGTCAAGAAGGAAGCCCTTGGAAGATGTCCCTGGATTAGCGCGCCCTCGCAACATGGGAGACTACCACAAGCGCGTCAAGCTAAGTTACCCTAATCGCACCTAGTAGAAACACGGGTATCACGACACGATATCAAAATAACAAACATAGCATAGTGGCGCAAGCGCCATGGTTCATTACACACCCCAGCGGCTCTCGAGGCCAGGCTCCAGCAGTGCCTGAGCTTAGTCCGAGTCTTCCTCCCACTTCACCGGAGCACGGCCGCGAGATGGCTCGTCGCCTTCCCCGATTCGAGCCCGGCGGCATGGTGGTTCATCATAGCCACCACTACTGGTGCTCTCGCTTGAGGAGGAGCAGCCGCTGCTGGAGGTAGTGCGGCCGTCGCCAATGGCAAGCTCATCATCGCCGCGGCCGTCGCCAAGGGCAAGCTCGTTGTCGCCGCTGTCGTCCTCCGGGCAGCACCCTGCACGACGGCCGTCTTCCCCGAACACCCTCACATAGAGGGTCGCAAGGCCGTCGTACCTAAAATGGAGGGTGCACCTCCGGCTCAGGCCCTGCGCACGGGCAAATGCCTACCACCCGCCGGTCAAGGAAACGCTGCCTGTAGCGGTGACTTCGACTCCAGCCCAGGAGGCCCTCCTGCTGCAGCCGTCAGCCTGCAGCCAGAGGCCATCAAGCCCCGCGGTCGGTACCACACCCGCGAAGAAGCGCGAGAGTGGGAACCAGGTGCCAGCGAGCCTCTTCGACTATACGACAAACTCTAGGAACTCATCCGTCGAGTGGGAGCGCGGCCAGGGAGGCCGGGCGACCACAACGCGCCTCTCCCCGTCGCAGGAGCTGCCCGGTCCTCGGCGGCTCCCACCGCGAGAGGAAGCACCACCACGGCTGGCTAAGGTGACGCCTGCCCTCGAGGAGGTGTGCCCACGCCCCCGAGGGGCCACCGCCAGGGTCGCAACATAGTTGCGTGGGCGACCACGGCCTCTCTTGGGCGGCGGTGAACCCGGCCCCTCCTTGGGGGCCTTCCCCTTTTCGGCGGCAGAGAACCTTCTTATCGGCGCCATGGATGCTACGGCAAGACGGCGAGACAAGGAAGGTGAAGGAAGAGTGAGCGGCGAGAATATGGAGACAAGCAGGGGGGCTCTGCTCCTCCCCCCATTTATAGCCGGAGGGAGGCCAACATCCGGCCTCCACGACCTCCAGTAATGACGGTTTTTCTGCATGCAGGAGGCTCTCGTCAAGTCGAACGATTGCTGAGGCTATGTGGGGAACCGGAGATGCCAATGTCCCATCAAGCACCACGCGTCGACCGAGGCCGCATGCGGTTGGGGCCCGCGGCACTTCGCTCTTGCCCTTTGGCTTCGCCTCGAAGCCAAGTCCGAGCGTGCCTTGGGCCCGAGGGCTACTGTCGGCGTTCTGGGAACCAGGGTACCCAGACTTGCCTGCCTGCGGCCCATCGCGTGGCTCCATCGATGGCCTGGTACGACCCATCTTCAGCACCAGTAGCACAAGGCCCTCATGAGGGACCAAGCCTCGCGAGACTTACGACGTCAAGACCTCCAGAAGGAGCGGCCTCCTCAGGATGGCTCCTGAGGAGCAGAGATTTCTATGCAAGCCCTCACCTCATGAGGTTCAGATGATGCAAGCTGTGACGACCAAGGCCAGGCGGGCGCCAGCGGGCGCAGAGCAGCAGGTTTCCTCTTTGGTGCTAAGGTGGCAAGCACAGGCACAGAGTCTGGAGCAATCAACTAAAGGTTTCCATTTCCATGCTACAAGACCAAGACCGCCAGGACGGCAGGATGAAGGTCATCGCCGAGCCCACCACGTTGTCACGACCAGAAGCTTTGTAGGCGAAGACCACCTTTCGTCTGGATAAGATGTACTAGTTGTCTCCCTTCGTATTTGGCCATTGTGGGATCCCTTCCCGCCTTCATTTTGGGAAGAGGACCAAGGCCACTATAAATAGAGCCTAGCCACCACCGTAGAGAGGGATGGGATCCAGTCCATCCTCACACCCACCAGCTCACCCAAGAACACAACTCCTGAGGTTGTTCTTCCACTGTACTAGTTCATCCTCAGCCCACCTCGAGGCTAATCCACCATAAAGCAGGAGTAGGGTTTTACACCGCAAGGTGGCCCGAACCTGGGTAAACTGTTGTGTCCCATTTCCTTCCAGTTCATCGAGCCAGGCCGTGGGATCGACGAGTTGGCAAACTGGGGAGGTTGAGTTCTTCGCACGCAAACCCAGAGTTTGAATCTATCCAGGTGCCACATCCCTAGCTTTACCTTGCACTAGGCTAGCACTTGTCTGTTGCATCATGTTTAAATTTTATGTAAAGATGAAATGGGGATCGATCAAACCCTAGCACCAGAAAGAATTCAAATAGGTTCAAATAAAATCTTTTTCAAAGAACCCAAAATGCCTTTGAAAATGTTCATGATTTCTGATAAAGGTGAAAACCTCTGCCAAAAATGATGAGCATATTTCTTGGCCATTTATGGATTTTTTGAGTTAAATCATATTGTATTTGAATTGGAGCACTTAATGCCTATAAATATTTTAAATGCTTCAATACTTCTGAAATCTATTGGGGGCTGTTGGTAATAATTCAAATAGTGCCCTCAATTTTTGTTAGGATTTTTCAAAATGAGTTAGTATGTTTACTAATTCAAAATAGATCAAAATAATTAGAAAACAGAAATAAAAGAGAAGGAGAGAAATAATTGGGCACTTACCTGGCGGCCCAGCAGAGGACGAGCCCACTGGCCTCTGCCAGTCATCACTTACCTCCCGCCAGGAGGACAGCGCGTGTGGCCGCCGCACGCGAGCACGCGCCTCGCCACCTCCTACTTGCCTGCTTGCCGTTGGAAGCACCCGAGGGCGCCACGCACTCCCCTCGACCCTCTGCACCTCCCCCCTCCTTGCAGCTGCTCCCCCTCGCCCTGGACGTTGCCACATGACCCCCTCAATTCCCTATCACTTTCCCCTCTCTCCCTAGACCTCTTCCCCTCCCCTGGCTCTCTCTCCCGCGCAACCCGAGAGGAGCCCGTTACCGCCGTCCACCATTTGCGTAGCCACCGGACTCCACATGCCTCTTCGACGAGCCAAGAAGCTCCGACGTCGACCTCTACACCGTCTCCGTCGAGCCACGCGAGCGGACGCGCCCTGCAGCAGCTTCCCTGACCTTTCTTCCCCGCCCACGGCCACCGGATGCCGCCGTTTGATTTGCCGTCCCCGCCGCCTCCCTGAGGACACTGAGCTGCTCTACGACCTCCCTGTGAGATCCCTCCCCTTCCCCCTCTCTCCCCATGGTTGTTTGCTT
>JAAAWM010008509.1:0-14568 GCA_036873465.1 Thinopyrum obtusiflorum
ACTAGAGGAAAGACAACATACATCTCATCAAAATATCGAACGAATACCAAATTCGCATGATTACTTATAACAAGACTTTTCCCATGTCCTCAGGAACAAACGTAACTACTCACAAAGCATATTCATAATCATAATTAGAGGAATATTAATTATCATTATGGATCTGAACATATGATCTTCCACTGAATAAACCAACTAGCATCAACTACAAGGAGTAATCAACACTACTAGCAACCCACAGGTACCAATCTGAGGTTTTGGGACCAAGATCGAATACAAGAGATGAACTAGGGTTTGAGAGGAGATGGTGCTGGTGAAGATGTTGATGGAGATTGACCCTCCCTCGATGGGAGGATCGATGGTGATGACGATGGCGATGATTTCCCCCTCCCGGAGGGATGTTTCCCCGGCAGAACAGCTCCGCCGGAGCCCTAGATTGGTTCTGCCCAGATTCCGCCTCGAGACGGTGGCGCTTCGTCCCGAAAGCTTCTTCTTGATTTTTTCCAGGGTAAAAGACACCATATAGCAGAAGATGGGCACCGGAGGCCTGCCGGGGGGCCCACAAGGTCGGGGGGCGCGCCCTCCACCCTTGTGGCTGGCTGGTGGCCCCCTCTGGTTCTTTCTTCGCCCAATATTTTTTATATATTCAAAAAATAAGCTCCGTGTAGTTTCAGGACTTTTGGAGTTGTGCAGAATAGGTCTCTAATATTTGCTCCTTTTCCAGTCCAGAATTCCAGCTGCCGGCATTCTCCCTCTTCATGTAAACCTTATAAAATAAGAGAGAATAGCCATAAGTATTGTGACATAATGTGTAATAACAGCCCATAATGCAATAAATATTGTCATAAAAGCATGATGCAAAATGGACATATCAACTCCCCAAGCTTAGACCTGGGGGGGGGGGGGGGGGGGGGGGGGGGGGGGGGGGGGGGGGGGGGGGGGGGGGGGGGGGGGGGGGGGGGGGGGGGGGGGGGGGGGGGGGGGGGGGGGGGGGGGGGGGGGGGGGGGGGGGGGGGGGGGGGGGGGGGGGGGGGGGGGGGGGGGGGGGGGGGGGGGGGGGGGGGGGGGGGGGGGGGGGGGGGGGGGGGGGGGGGGGGGGGGGGGGGGGGGGGGGGGGGGGGGGGGGGGGGGGGGGGGGGGGGGGGGGGGGGGGGGGGGGGGGGGGGGGGGGGGGGGGGGGGGGGGGGGGGGGGGGGGGGGGGGGGGGGGGGGGGGGGGGGGGGGGGGGGGGGGGGGGGGGGGGGGGGGGGGGGGGGGGGGGGGGGGGGGGGGGGGGGGGGGGGGGGGGGGGGGGGGGGGGGGGGGGGGGGGGGGGGGGGGGGGGGGGGGGGGGGGGGGGGGGGGGGGGGGGGGGGGGGGGGGGGGGGGGGGGGGGGGGGGGGGGGGGGGGGGGGGGGGGGGGGGGGGGGGGGGGGGGGGGGGGGGGGGGGGGGGGGGGGGGGGGGGGGGGGGGGGGGGGGGGGGGGGGGGGGGGGGGGGGGGGGGGGGGGGGGGGGGGGGGGGGGGGGGGGGGGGGGGGGGGGGGGGGGGGGGGGGGGGGGGGGGGGGGGGGGGGGGGGGGGGGGGGGGGGGGGGGGGGGGGGGGGGGGGGGGGGGGGGGGGGGGGGGGGGGGGGGGGGGGGGGGGGGGGGGGGGGGGGGGGGGGGGGGGGGGGGGGGGGGGGGGGGGGGGGGGGGGGGGGGGGGGGGGGGGGGGGGGGGGGGGGGGGGGGGGGGGGGGGGGGGGGGGGGGGGGGGGGGGGGGGGGGGGGGGGGGGGGGGGGGGGGGGGGGGGGGGGGGGGGGGGGGGGGGGGGGGGGGGGGGGGGGGGGGGGGGGGGGGGGGGGGGGGGGGGGGGGGGGGGGGGGGGGGGGGGGGGGGGGGGGGGGGGGGGGGGGGGGGGGGGGGGGGGGGGGGGGGGGGGGGGGGGGGGGGGGGGGGGGGGGGGGGGGGGGGGGGGGGGGGGGGGGGGGGGGGGGGGGGGGGGGGGGGGGGGGGGGGGGGGGGGGGGGGGGGGGGGGGGGGGGGGGGGGGGGGGGGGGGGGGGGGGGGGGGGGGGGGGGGGGGGGGGGGGGGGGGGGGGGGGGGGGGGGGGGGGGGGGGGGGGGGGGGGGGGGGGGGGGGGGGGGGGGGGGGGGGGGGGGGGGGGGGGGGGGGGGGGGGGGGGGGGGGGGGGGGGGGGGGGGGGGGGGGGGGGGGGGGGGGGGGGGGGGGGGGGGGGGGGGGGGGGGGGGGGGGGGGGGGGGGGGGGGGGGGGGGGGGGGGGGGGGGGGGGGGGGGGGGGGGGGGGGGGGGGGGGGGGGGGGGGGGGGGGGGGGGGGGGGGGGGGGGGGGGGGGGGGGGGGGGGGGGGGGGGGGGGGGGGGGGGGGGGGGGGGGGGGGGGGGGGGGGGGGGGGGGGGGGGGGGGGGGGGGGGGGGGGGGGGGGGGGGGGGGGGGGGGGGGGGGGGGGGGGGGGGGGGGGGGGGGGGGGGGGGGGGGGGGGGGGGGGGGGGGGGGGGGGGGGGGGGGGGGGGGGGGGGGGGGGGGGGGGGGGGGGGGGGGGGGGGGGGGGGGGGGGGGGGGGGGGGGGGGGGGGGGGGGGGGGGGGGGGGGGGGGGGGGGGGGGGGGGGGGGGGGGGGGGGGGGGGGGGGGGGGGGGGGGGGGGGGGGGGGGGGGGGGGGGGGGGGGGGGGGGGGGGGGGGGGGGGGGGGGGGGGGGGGGGGGGGGGGGGGGGGGGGGGGGGGGGGGGGGGGGGGGGGGGGGGGGGGGGGGGGGGGGGGGGGGGGGGGGGGGGGGGGGGGGGGGGGGGGGGGGGGGGGGGGGGGGGGGGGGGGGGGGGGGGGGGGGGGGGGGGGGGGGGGGGGGGGGGGGGGGGGGGGGGGGGGGGGGGGGGGGGGGGGGGGGGGGGGGGGGGGGGGGGGGGGGGGGGGGGGGGGGGGGGGGGGGGGGGGGGGGGGGGGGGGGGGGGGGGGGGGGGGGGGGGGGGGGGGGGGGGGGGGGGGGGGGGGGGGGGGGGGGGGGGGGGGGGGGGGGGGGGGGGGGGGGGGGGGGGGGGGGGGGGGGGGGGGGGGGGGGGGGGGGGGGGGGGGGGGGGGGGGGGGGGGGGGGGGGGGGGGGGGGGGGGGGGGGGGGGGGGGGGGGGGGGGGGGGGGGGGGGGGGGGGGGGGGGGGGGGGGGGGGGGGGGGGGGGGGGGGGGGGGGGGGGGGGGGGGGGGGGGGGGGGGGGGGGGGGGGGGGGGGGGGGGGGGGGGGGGGGGGGGGGGGGGGGGGGGGGGGGGGGGGGGGGGGGGGGGGGGGGGGGGGGGGGGCGTTTGATGTTTGGGGCTTTGATTATACGGGACCTTTTCCTGCCTCTAATGAATATACACATATTTTAGTTGTTGTTGATTACGTTACTAAGTGGGTAGAAGCTATTCCAACTAGTAGTGCTGATCATAAAACTTCTATTAAAATGCTTAAAGAAGTTATTTTTCCGAGGTTTGGTGTTCCTAGATATCTTATGACTGATGGTGGTTCACATTTTATTCATGGTGCTTTCCGTAAGATGCTTGCTAAGTATGATGTTAATCATAGAATCACATCTCCATATCATCCGCAGTCTAGTGGTCAAGTAGAGTTGAGCTATAGAGAGCTCAAATTAATTTTGCAAAAGACTGTTAATAGATCTAGAAAGAATTGGTCCAAAAAACTTGATGATGCATTATGGGCCTATAGAACTGCATATAAAAATCCTATGGGTATGTCTCCGTATAAGATGGTTTATGGAAAAGCTTGTCATTTACCTCTAGAACTTGAACATAAAGCATATTGGGCTATCAAAGAGCTCAATTATGACTTCAAACTTGCCGGTGAGAAGAGGTTGTTTCACATTAGCTCACTTGATGAATGGAGAACCCAAGCCTATGAGAATGCCAAGCTATTCAAAGAAAAAGTCAAATGCTGGCATGATAAAAGGATACAAAAGGATGAGTTTAACATAGGTGATTATGTGTTATTATTCAACTCTCGTTTAAGATTTTTTGCAGGAAAACTTCTCTCTAAATGGGAAGGTTCTTACGTTATCGAGGAGGTCTATCATTCTGGTGCCATAAAAATCAACATCTTCGAAAGCACAAGTCGGAGGGTGGTGAACGGTCAAAGAATTAAACATTATATCTCAGGTAATCCTAGCAATGTTGAAACTAATATTATTGAAACCGTAACCCCCGAGGAATACATAAGGGACACTTTCCAGAATGTTCCAGACTCTGAGAAGGAATAGGTATGTGGTACGGTAAGTAAACCGACTCCAAAACAATTCTAATGACAATTTTTATCAGTTTTGGAATATTTAAGAATTTTAGGAAGAAAGAAGCAGTCCGGGAAGGACACAAAGCCTCCACGAGAGTGGAGGGCGTGCCCACCCTTACTGGGCACGCCCCCCTGTCTCGTGGCCACCTCGTGTGCCTCCCGGACTCCGTTTTCTTGCATGATACATATTTTGGTCAGTAAAACTTCATTATATAATCTCCCGAAAGTTTTGACCACCGTATCATGCAAATATCCCCTATTTTCGTTTCAAGTTGTCCCTATTGCAGATTAAGAGCAAGATGTCTTCTCAAGAGTCAGTCGGGAAGAGTCGGGTGTTTCACCCGGCACCAGGTCCAGGAGCAAATAGCGATGCTTATCACTTTGGACCATCAATGGAGAATGAGATGGAGGCCGACTTGAAAAGGATAGATGCCATGGAAGAAGATCAAGAAGTCACATCTCGTCTCCAAGCAAAATTCATGAAGGGGGAACTACATAGCTCGGCTATTCCAAATTCGGTCATCCCTTCCAACTTTAGATTTCTTTCTTATGAAAATATGAAAAAGAGTGTCACTTGTTCTCCAGAAGCTATGTAGCATCCTTGGGTAAAGGGAGCTTTAGCTGTCACGGGCAAGCTCCACAAAGAAATTACGGACCTCAAACAACAAGTCAATAAGCTCGAGGAGGAGAATCGTATCCTGAGGGGCATCGTTGCCAAGAAGATCACGACACCAACCATAAAGAAGGAGACATAATCACATGGGTATGGGCACTCCCCTTGGCCACTGCCAAGCTTGGGGGAGGTGCCCCGGTATTGTATCACCATCACACTCCTATCTTTACCATTTTATTTAGTTCGATCCTTTTAGTAGTATCTTGATCTAGTAGGTTGAAGTTTTGATATCAAGTAGTTTTGAGTTTTTCTTTGTGATCTCTTTATGTAATCGAGTTCGTGAGTTATCTATAATAAAGATTAGTGTTGAGTCAAGGGCTTTGCTATCTTGCTATGATCTTGAGAAAAATAGAAACAATAAAAGAGTTCATATTGATCGTATGGATAGTGATGACTTCACACATAGAAAGTATGAGGCTTAAAAGTTGTTAAGAGTTGATAAACATAGTTTTGGTCATCATTGCAATTAATAGGAAGTAATAAGGAAAGAAAGGTTTCACATATAAATATACTATCTTGGACATCTTTTATGATTGTGAGCACTCATTAAGTATGAAAAGCTAAAAGAGTCGACGTTGGACAAGGAAGACAATGTAATGGTTTATGTTTTCTCACATCTCAGTTAAAGTATATTGTCATTGACCTTCCAAACATGTTGAGCTTGCCTTTCCCCCTCATGCTAGCCAAATTCCTAGCACCAAGTAGAGATACTACCTGTGCTTCAAAACATCTTAAACCCAGTCTTGCCATGAGAGTCCACCATATTTACCTATAGATTGAGTAAGATCCTTCAAGTAAGTTGTCATCGGTGCAGGCAATACTACTGAAAAAGAATTCTTAGCAGTTGTGTTTGCATGTGATAAGTTTAGACCTGGGGGGGGGGGGGGGGGGGGGGGGGGGGGTATCTTATGCAAAAGAAATATGCTAAGCCTAGACTCATTAGATGGGTTCTCTTGCTCCAAGAATTTGATTTGCATATTATTGATAGGAAGGGAGCTGAGAACCCCGTTGTAGACAACTTGTCTAGGTTAGAGAATGTTCTTGATGACCGGGGGGGGGGGGGGGGGGGGGGGGGGGGGGGGGGGGGGGGGGGGGGGGGGGGGGGGGGGGGGGGGGGGGGGGGGGGGGGGGGGGGGGGGGGGGGGGGGGGGGGGGGGGGGGGGGGGGGGGGGGGGGGGGGGGGGGGGGGGGGGGGGGGGGGGGGGGGGGGGGGGGGGGGGGGGGGGGGGGGGGGGGGGGGGGGGGGGGGGGGGGGGGGGGGGGGGGGGGGGGGGGGGGGGGGGGGGGGGGGGGGGGGGGGGGGGGGGGGGGGGGGGGGGGGGGGGGGGGGGGGGGGGGGGGGGGGGGGGGGGGGGGGGGGGGGGGGGGGGGGGGGGGGGGGGGGGGGGGGGGGGGGGGGGGGGGGGGGGGGGGGGGGGGGGGGGGGGGGGGGGGGGGGGGGGGGGGGGGGGGGGGGGGGGGGGGGGGGGGGGGGGGGGGGGGGGGGGGGGGGGGGGGGGGGGGGGGGGGGGGGGGGGGGGGGGGGGGGGGGGGGGGGGGGGGGGGGGGGGGGGGGGGGGGGGGGGGGGGGGGGGGGGGGGGGGGGGGGGGGGGGGGGGGGGGGGGGGGGGGGGGGGGGGGGGGGGGGGGGGGGGGGGGGGGGGGGGGGGGGGGGGGGGGGGGGGGGGGGGGGGGGGGGGGGGGGGGGGGGGGGGGGGGGGGGGGGGGGGGGGGGGGGGGGGGGGGGGGGGGGGGGGGGGGGGGGGGGGGGGGGGGGGGGGGGGGGGGGGGGGGGGGGGGGGGGGGGGGGGGGGGGGGGGGGGGGGGGGGGGGGGGGGGGGGGGCAACTCCAAAAGTCCTGAAACTCCACGGAAGTCATTTTTGGAATTAATAAAAATTACTGAGCGAAGAAAATACCAGAGGGGCCCACACCCTGGCCACGAGGGTGGGGGGCGCGCCCTACCCCCCTGGGCGCGCCCCCCTGCCTCGTGGGCCCCCTGTCAGGCCTCCGGTGCCCATCTTCTGCTATATGAGGTCTTTTATCCTGGAAAAAATCATAAGCAAGCTTTCGGGAAGAAACTCCGCACCACGACGCGGAACCTTGGCGGAACCAATCTAGGGCTCCGGCAGAGCTGTTCTGCCGGGGAAACTTCCCTCCGGGAGGGGGAAATCATCGCCATCGTCATGACCAACGATCCTCTCATCGGGAGGGGTCAATCTCCATCAACATCTTCACCAGCACCATCTCCTCTAAAACCCTAGTTCATCTCTTGTATCCAATCTTTGTCCCAAAGCCTCAGATTGGTACCTGTGGGTTGCTAGTAGTGTTGATTACTCCTTGTAGTTGATGCTAGTTGTTTTACTTGGTGGAAGATCATATGTTCAGATCCATTATGCATATTAATACCCCTGGGGGGGGGGGGGGGGGGGGGGGGGGGGGGGGGGGGGGGGGGGGGGGGGGGGGGGGGGGGGGGGGGGGGGGGGGGGGGGGGGGGGGGGGGGGGGGGGGGGGGGGGGGGGGGGGGGGGGGGGGGGGGGGGGGGGGGGGGGGGGGGGGGGGGGGGGGGGGGGGGGGGGGGGGGGGGGGGGGGGGGGGGGGGGGGGGGGGGGGGGGGGGGGGGGGGGGGGGGGGGGGGGGGGGGGGGGGGGGGGGGGGGGGGGGGGGGGGGGGGGGGGGGGGGGGGGGGGGGGGGGGGGGGGGGGGGGGGGGGGGGGGGGGGGGGGGGGGGGGGGGGGGGGGGGGGGGGGGGGGGGGGGGGGGGGGGGGGGGGGGGGGGGGGGGGGGGGGGGGGGGGGGGGGGGGGGGGGGGGGGGGGGGGGGGGGGGGGGGGGGGGGGGGGGGGGGGGGGGGGGGGGGGGGGGGGGGGGGGGGGGGGGGGGGGGGGGGGGGGGGGGGGGGGGGGGGGGGGGGGGGGGGGGGGGGGGGGGGGGGGGGGGGGGGGGGGGGGGGGGGGGGGGGGGGGGGGGGGGGGGGGGGGGGGGGGGGGGGGGGGGGGGGGGGGGGGGGGGGGGGGGGGGGGGGGGGGGGGGGGGGGGGGGGGGGGGGGGGGGGGGGGGGGGGGGGGGGGGGGGGGGGGGGGGGGGGGGGGGGGGGGGGGGGGGGGGGGGGGGGGGGGGGGGGGGGGGGGGGGGGGGGGGGGGGGGGGGGGGGGGGGGGGGGGGGGGGGGGGGGGGGGGGGGGGGGGGGGGGGGGGGGGGGGGGGGGGGGGGGGGGGGGGGGGGGGGGGGGGGGGGGGGGGGGGGGGGGGGGGGGGGGGGGGGGGGGGGGGGGGGGGGGGGGGGGGGGGGGGGGGGGGGGGGGGGGGGGGGGGGGGGGGGGGGGGGGGGGGGGGGGGGGGGGGGGGGGGGGGGGGGGGGGGGGGGGGGGGGGGGGGGGGGGGGGGGGGGGGGGGGGGGGGGGGGGGGGGGGGGGGGGGGGGGGGGGGGGGGGGGGGGGGGGGGGGGGGGGGGGGGGGGGGGGGGGGGGGGGGGGGGGGGGGGGGGGGGGGGGGGGGGGGGGGGGGGGGGGGGGGGGGGGGGGGGGGGGGGGGGGGGGGGGGGGGGGGGGGGGGGGGGGGGGGGGGGGGGGGGGGGGGGGGGGGGGGGGGGGGGGGGGGGGGGGGGGGGGGGGGGGGGGGGGGGGGGGGGGGGGGGGGGGGGGGGGGGGGGGGGGGGGGGGGGGGGGGGGGGGGGGGGGGGGGGGGGGGGGGGGGGGGGGGGGGGGGGGGGGGGGGGGGGGGGGGGGGGGGGGGGGGGGGGGGGGGGGGGGGGGGGGGGGGGGGGGGGGGGGGGGGGGGGGGGGGGGGGGGGGGGGGGGGGGGGGGGGGGGGGGGGGGGGGGGGGGGGGGGGGGGGGGGGGGGGGGGGGGGGGGGGGGGGGGGGGGGGGGGGGGGGGGGGGGGGGGGGGGGGGGGGGGGGGGGGGGGGGGGGGGGGGGGGGGGGGGGGGGGGGGGGGGGGGGGGGGGGGGGGGGGGGGGGGGGGGGGGGGGGGGGGGGGGGGGGGGGGGGGGGGGGGGGGGGGGGGGGGGGGGGGGGGGGGGGGGGGGGGGGGGGGGGGGGGGGGGGGGGGGGGGGGGGGGGGGGGGGGGGGGGGGGGGGGGGGGGGGGGGGGGGGGGGGGGGGGGGGGGGGGGGGGGGGGGGGGGGGGGGGGGGGGGGGGGGGGGGGGGGGGGGGGGGGGGGGGGGGGGGGGGGGGGGGGGGGGGGGGGGGGGGGGGGGGGGGGGGGGGGGGGGGGGGGGGGGGGGGGGGGGGGGGGGGGGGGGGGGGGGGGGGGGGGGGGGGGGGGGGGGGGGGGGGGGGGGGGGGGGGGGGGGGGGGGGGGGGGGGGGGGGGGGGGGGGGGGGGGGGGGGGGGGGGGGGGGGGGGGGGGGGGGGGGGGGGGGGGGGGGGGGGGGGGGGGGGGGGGGGGGGGGGGGGGGGGGGGGGGGGGGGGGGGGGGGGGGGGGGGGGGGGGGGGGGGGGGGGGGGGGGGGGGGGGGGGGGGGGGGGGGGGGGGGGGGGGGGGGGGGGGGGGGGGGGGGGGGGGGGGGGGGGGGGGGGGGGGGGGGGGGGGGGGGGGGGGGGGGGGGGGGGGGGGGGGGGGGGGGGGGGGGGGGGGGGGGGGGGGGGGGGGGGGGGGGGGGGGGGGGGGGGGGGGGGGGGGGGGGGGGGGGGGGGGGGGGGGGGGGGGGGGGGGGGGGGGGGGGGGGGGGGGGGGGGGGGGGGGGGGGGGGGGGGGGGGGGGGGGGGGGGGGGGGGGGGGGGGGGGGGGGGGGGGGGGGGGGGGGGGGGGGGGGGGGGGGGGGGGGGGGGGGGGGGGGGGGGGGGGGGGGGGGGGGGGGGGGGGGGGGGGGGGGGGGGGGGGGGGGGGGGGGGGGGGGGGGGGGGGGGGGGGGGGGGGGGGGGGGGGGGGGGGGGGGGGGGGGGGGGGGGGGGGGGGGGGGGGGGGGGGGGGGGGGGGGGGGGGGGGGGGGGGGGGGGGGGGGGGGGGGGGGGGGGGGGGGGGGGGGGGGGGGGGGGGGGGGGGGGGGGGGGGGGGGGGGGGGGGGGGGGGGGGGGGGGGGGGGGGGGGGGGGGGGGGGGGGGGGGGGGGGGGGGGGGGGGGGGGGGGGGGGGGGGGGGGGGGGGGGGGGGGGGGGGGGGGGGGGGGGGGGGGGGGGGGGGGGGGGGGGGGGGGGGGGGGGGGGGGGGGGGGGGGGGGGGGGGGGGGGGGGGGGGGGGGGGGGGGGGGGGGGGGGGGGGGGGGGGGGGGGGGGGGGGGGGGGGGGGGGGGGGGGGGGGGGGGGGGGGGGGGGGGGGGGGGGGGGGGGGGGGGGGGGGGGGGGGGGGGGGGGGGGGGGGGGGGGGGGGGGGGGGGGGGGGGGGGGGGGGGGGGGGGGGGGGGGGGGGGGGGGGGGGGGGGGGGGGGGGGGGGGGGGGGGGGGGGGGGGGGGGGGGGGGGGGGGGGGGGGGGGGGGGGGGGGGGGGGGGGGGGGGGGGGGGGGGGGGGGGGGGGGGGGGGGGGGGGGGGGGGGGGGGGGGGGGGGGGGGGGGGGGGGGGGGGGGGGGGGGGGGGGGGGGGGGGGGGGGGGGGGGGGGGGGGGGGGGGGGGGGGGGGGGGGGGGGGGGGGGGGGGGGGGGGGGGGGGGGGGGGGGGGGGGGGGGGGGGGGGGGGGGGGGGGGGGGGGGGGGGGGGGGGGGGGGGGGGGGGGGGGGGGGGGGGGGGGGGGGGGGGGGGGGGGGGGGGGGGGGGGGGGGGGGGGGGGGGGGGGGGGGGGGGGGGGGGGGGGGGGGGGGGGGGGGGGGGGGGGGGGGGGGGGGGGGGGGGGGGGGGGGGGGGGGGGGGGGGGGGGGGGGGGGGGGGGGGGGGGGGGGGGGGGGGGGGGGGGGGGGGGGGGGGGGGGGGGGGGGGGGGGGGGGGGGGGGGGGGGGGGGGGGGGGGGGGGGGGGGGGGGGGGGGGGGGGGGGGGGGGGGGGGGGGGGGGGGGGGGGGGGGGGGGGGGGGGGGGGGGGGGGGGGGGGGGGGGGGGGGGGGGGGGGGGGGGGGGGGGGGGGGGGGGGGGGGGGGGGGGGGGGGGGGGGGGGGGGGGGGGGGGGGGGGGGGGGGGGGGGGGGGGGGGGGGGGGGGGGGGGGGGGGGGGGGGGGGGGGGGGGGGGGGGGGGGGGGGGGGGGGGGGGGGGGGGGGGGGGGGGGGGGGGGGGGGGGGGGGGGGGGGGGGGGGGGGGGGGGGGGGGGGGGGGGGGGGGGGGGGGGGGGGGGGGGGGGGGGGGGGGGGGGGGGGGGGGGGGGGGGGGGGGGGGGGGGGGGGGGGGGGGGGGGGGGGGGGGGGGGGGGGGGGGGGGGGGGGGGGGGGGGGGGGGGGGGGGGGGGGGGGGGGGGGGGGGGGGGGGGGGGGGGGGGGGGGGGGGGGGGGGGGGGGGGGGGGGGGGGGGGGGGGGGGGGGGGGGGGGGGGGGGGGGGGGGGGGGGGGGGGGGGGGGGGGGGGGGGGGGGGGGGGGGGGGGGGGGGGGGGGGGGGGGGGGGGGGGGGGGGGGGGGGGGGGGGGGGGGGGGGGGGGGGGGGGGGGGGGGGGGGGGGGGGGGGGGGGGGGGGGGGGGGGGGGGGGGGGGGGGGGGGGGGGGGGGGGGGGGGGGGGGGGGGGGGGGGGGGGGGGGGGGGGGGGGGGGGGGGGGGGGGGGGGGGGGGGGGGGGGGGGGGGGGGGGGGGGGGGGGGGGGGGGGGGGGGGGGGGGGGGGGGGGGGGGGGGGGGGGGGGGGGGGGGGGGGGGGGGGGGGGGGGGGGGGGGGGGGGGGGGGGGGGGGGGGGGGGGGGGGGGGGGGGGGGGGGGGGGGGGGGGGGGGGGGGGGGGGGGGGGGGGGGGGGGGGGGGGGGGGGGGGGGGGGGGGGGGGGGGGGGGGGGGGGGGGGGGGGGGGGGGGGGGGGGGGGGGGGGGGGGGGGGGGGGGGGGGGGGGGGGGGGGGGGGGGGGGGGGGGGGGGGGGGGGGGGGGGGGGGGGGGGGGGGGGGGGGGGGGGGGGGGGGGGGGGGGGGGGGGGGGGGGGGGGGGGGGGGGGGGGGGGGGGGGGGGGGGGGGGGGGGGGGGGGGGGGGGGGGGGGGGGGGGGGGGGGGGGGGGGGGGGGGGGGGGGGGGGGGGGGGGGGGGGGGGGGGGGGGGGGGGGGGGGGGGGGGGGGGGGGGGGGGGGGGGGGGGGGGGGGGGGGGGGGGGGGGGGGGGGGGGGGGGGGGGGGGGGGGGGGGGGGGGGGGGGGGGGGGGGGGGGGGGGGGGGGGGGGGGGGGGGGGGGGGGGGAAAAACGGTAAAGATAGAAGTGTGATGGTGATACGATACCGGGGCACCTCCCCCAAGCTTGGCAGTTGCCAAGGGGAGTGCCCATACCCATATGTTTATGTCTCTTTCTTCAGAGGTGGTGATGATGGAGTTGTTGATGATGGGGTGTCACACATCGAGCGTAGGAGATGCTCCAACTTGCGGATAATGCCCTTGAGTGCGGTGATATGCTCTTGCAACAAAATATTTTCACGCGTGAGATACTTGTTTTGTATGTGAACTATTTCAATCATCTTGAAAGCTTCAATTTTAGTAGAGGTAAGATGATTGTAGTAAGGTTGAAAGACGCCTTCTGCTTCTACTGCTGGGACTTGCTCTTCTGCGGCTTCCTTGATCTTGTCACCTTCCTTGATTTCCCTGAGTTCTTCTCGCTTCATCTCTATCTTCATTAGCCAAGCATCGTCGCCCACGTTGTTGGAGGAGGGGGACGACATGATGCCTGACCTTGAGAAACTCTGGTAGAAAACAGCTCAAAACAAAAACATAGGATTTTGTCATGGTACGGTGGTCAAATCCTTCGGGAGATTATATAATGGATTTTTACCGACCAAAAGAAGTATCGTGCAAGAAAACAGAGTTCGGAGGGCACACGGGGTGTCCACAAGGCAGGGGCGCGCCCAGGGGGTAGGGTGCGCCCTCCACCCTAGTGGACGCCTCGTGTCTCTTTCGGACTACTTCTTAATTTCCTAATTTTTTAAATATCCCAAAACAAAGAAAAATTGCTATTTGAACAGTTTTGAAGTCGGTTTACTTACCGTACCACATACCTATTCCTTTTCAGAGTCTAAAACATTCTGGAAAGTGTCCCTTATGTACTCCTCCGGGGTTACGATGTCAATAACATTGGTTTCAAAATTTATGGGATTACCTGAGATATAATGTTTGATTCTTTAGCCGTTCACCACCTTCGGATTTTTGCCTTCGGCGTTGTTGATTTTGATGGCACCGGAACAATAGACCTCCTCGATAACGTAAGGACCTTCCCATTTAGAGAGAAGTTTTCCTGCAAAAAATCTTAAACGAGAGTTGTATAGCAAAAAATAATCACCTGCACCAAACTCACGCTTTTGTATCCTTCTGTCATGCCATCTTTTAACTTTTTCTTTAAACAATTTGGCATTCTCATAGGCCTGGGTTCTCCATTCATCAAGTGAGCTAATGTCAAATAGCCTCTTCTCACTGGCAATTTTGAAATCATAATTGAGCTCTTTAATGGCCTAATATGCCTTATGTTCTATTTCGAGAGGTAAGTGACATGCTTTTCCATAAACCATTTTATACGGGGACATACCCATAGGATTTTTATAAGTAGTTCTATAGGCCCATAATGCATCATCAAGTTTCTTGTTGGACCAATTCTTTCTAGACCTATTGACAGTCTTTTGCAAAATTAATTTGAGTTCTCTATTACTCAATTCTACTTGACCACTAGACTGTGGGTGATACGGAGATGCAATTCTATGATTGACGTCATATTTAGCAAGCATTTTACGGAAAGCACCATGAATAAAATGTGAACCACCATCAGTCATTAAATATCTAGGGACTCCAAACCTCGGAAAAATAACTTCTTTAAGCATTTTAATAGAAGTGTTATGATCAGCACTACTAGTTGGAATAGCTTCTACCCACTTAGTAACGTAATCAACAGCAACTAAAATATGTGTATATCCATTAGAGGCAGGAAAAGGTCCCATATAATCAAAGCCCCAAACATCAAATGGTTCAATAACAAGTGAATAATTCATAGGCATTTCTTGACGTCTACTAATATTACCAATTCTTTGACATTCATCACAAGATAGGACAAACTTACGGGCATCCTTGAAGAGAGTAGGCCAATAAAAACCGGATTGCAATACCTTATGTGCAGTTCTATCTCCCGCGTGGTGTCCTCCATAAGTTTCGGAGTGGCACTTGCGTAGGATCTGTTCCTGTTCATGCTCAGGTACACAACGTCTAATAACACCATCTACTCCTTCTTTATAAAGATGTGGGTCATCCCAAAAGTAATGTCTCAAATCATAGAAGAACTTTTTCTTTTGTTGGTATGTGAAGCTAGGTGGTATAAATTTAGCAACTATGTAATTAGCATAATCAGCATACCAAGGGGTACTACGAGAAGTACTTATGACATTTAATTGTTCATCAGGAAAGCTATCATCAATAGGTAGTGGGTCATCAAGAACATTCTCTAACCTAGATAAGTTGTCTGCAACGGGGTTCTCAGCTCCTTTTCTATCAACAATATGCAAATCAAATTCTTGTAGCAAGAGAACCCATCTAATAAGTCTAGGTTTAGCATCTTTCTTCTCCATAAGATATTTAATAGCAGCATGATCAGTGTGGATAGTTACTTTAGAATCAACAATATAAGGTCTGAACTTATCACAAGCAAATAC
>JAAAWM010008510.1:0-14572 GCA_036873465.1 Thinopyrum obtusiflorum
AGTTGATCTACCACGAGATCGTAATGGCTAAACCCTAGAAGTCTAGCCTGTCTGATTATGATTGTTATCGCCTCTACGGACTAAACCGTCCGGTTTATATAGACACCGGAGGGGACTAGGGTTGTACAAAGTCAGTTACAGAGAAAGGAATCTTCATATCCGGATGCCAAGCTTGCCGTCCACGCCAAGGAGAGTCCCATCCGGACACGGGAGAGAGTCTTATGTCTTATATCTTCATGGCCCATCAGTCTGGCCCACATTACGTAGCCCGGACGCCCGAGGACCCCTTAATCCAGGACTCCCTCAGTAGCCCCTGAACCAGGCTTCGATGACGATGTGTCCGGTGCGCAGATTGTCTTCGGCATTGCAAGGCGGGTTCCTCCTCCGAATACTCCAAAACAGACTTCGAGCACAGAAAACGTGTTCGGCTCTACAAAACAAGTACCACACACAACCGCAGAGAGTATAATATTTCACGAGTCCAATCTGCTGACAACTTTTTGTAACGCGACACCACGTTCCTGCACGGTCATTATTCCGAACCGTTTTTTTTCTTTAGCCTCCCGCTCCACATTTCGAGAAGCGGTTTTATTGGCACGTCTTGTCGAAGCAGAGATCGTGTCCCCTTATTACGAGATTCTCATCAATACGGGCGTGGGTAACCCAACCGTCCCATTGGTATGATTCCTTGGGAATAGGAAGGTTTTGAGGCCTAGGAGGAGGCGTTTTTGATATTCATCGCCTTTATAAAGGGGCACAAACCCGTCTTTATCCTCCACGCTTTCCCCTTCCTCATCTTTTCCAACCTCGAGTTCCAGCACCCAAGGTTCAATTTATTTGTTCCGAGCCTCCTAGCCATGTCCGGACCGAACCTTCAAGGCCGGTGGGTGGCCTCCTCTGTCACAGAGGGGGATATCGCGAAGCTCCGGGCGGCAAGATACCTGACCGCGGAAATCCCCCACAGGCTCCCTGCTCAAGGGCAGGTCATTCCTACTCCCAGATCCGGCGAGATGGTCGTATTCATCTCTCACTTCCTCTGAGGGCTAGGGTTCGCTCTCCATCCCTTCATTCACGGACTCATGTTCTATTACGGGCTAGATTTTCATGATCTGGCTCCGGAATCCTTTCTTCACATCTCGGTGTTCATCGTCATGTGCGAGGCCTTTCTCCGGATTCCCCCACACTTCGGCTTATGGCTCAAGACCTTTAATATGACGCCGAAGGTAGTCGATGGGAAGCAAGCGGAGTGCGGCGGTGCTACAGTGAGCAAACTCATCCATACACCTTGGCCAAAAGGCTCTTTCACGAAAACCTCCAACCTATGGCAGCGGGAGTGGTTTTACATCACTGAACCCTGTGGTACCAAGTGGGCAGCTACACCTGCGTTCTGGTCTGGCCCTCCATTACGGCTCGCATCATGGATTAATAAGGGGCTGGAGTGGGGATCAACGGACGAAATGCGGACGCTACAAAGCCGCATCCGGAGCCTCCTCGAGAAGGACACCGGCCTCATCAACGTAATCCAGGTAATGCTAGTTCGCTGGGTCCTGCCGTGCCAGCGACGGCCTCTCCGCATGTGGGAGTTCAATTCGGAAGGACCACGGACTCTTCAGCACTTCTTTGGCACGACGCATAAAGGAATGTGGAAGTTATTCTTCGGGACACGAAAACAGTGGCCGGATACTACCGAGGACATCTGCCTCGACTGCAACCATCCGGATAGCTCGGTAGGCCCTCGACTCTCTGAACACAGCTTAGTTAAATATCTTGTAACAATATACTGAGAAAACCATCTTCGACCAGGGCTGGATCAAGAAGGCGGAAAGAATTAGGTGTTCAGCCCCTCTTCCCGAAGACTCAGCAGATCCTGTGTTAACAAGGATGCTGGCTCCGGCGCCATACCAAGTGTCGGCGAAGGGGGGACAAAGAGGAGAGCAAGAAGGCCAAAGGTGGCCTCTATTCCAGAGTTGCTATGTCCGGGGAGATTGAAACTCCCTCTTCCGAAGACAAAAGAGAAGAAGAAACTGACATCCCCTCTCCCGATGGGAAGAAGAGGGCCGCCTCCGAAGATTTGGAAGCAAAGGCTCTTAAGCGAGGGAAGATTTCCCTGTCAAGTGGCTCGGGTTCCGAAGACGACATTGTTGCGTAGTTCCTCCGTAAGGACAAGCCCTTAGCCGAATCGTACGTGAACAGGGGTGCCCGAAACATATCCCATTGCTTTCTAGTTACCAGGGTAGCATTTAAAATATATGTGTTTGCAGTCCGGCATGCAGTCTTCCTCAACAGTCCTCCTCCTCGGGGGATCTTCTTCCGGAGATGATGGAAAGCGAGACGCCTCCATAGACCTTCTCGCCCGACAGGGCGGACGACGTCGAGGTGTCATCCCCGAGGATCTCTCCCGATCAACAAGCGGTGCGAGGGATAATGAAAACTACGCCCGAAGGTGATACTTCGGCCGTCCAGAGTCCGGGGCATGCGGACCCTATGGGGACCAACAATAAAGGGCCCGGGCTATCCGATTTGCAGCCGGGGATGACTCTAGAGTCAGGTAAACATATTCTTCCGAAGGAAGCCCGTACTCCCGCGGCCGCTCACAGGGATCCGGGGGCGCCGGATACATTGATGGGCATGCTGCAACATGCGTCCGTTTCAGAGGAACATCGTACCTTAATGGGTACGGTAGTTGAGAGGATTCTGTCCACGAAAAGCGGATTGAATGAATCCTTCATGAGCCTGCTAGGAGGCTTCGAGGTATGTAATGTAATATCCTCAATTGCACTTCTACGTGCAAAATGCACCCGTGTATAGATAGTAGCCCCTGAGACTCTGATTGGCGTCCGAAGGGAGGCGATCAGAGGATCAAAAAGATATTCCCAGGAAATAATCTTATGAATTGGCACATAGGTTGTTTCATCCATCACGACTGCCCCAGCTACAGAGGTTGCAAGGCTGAAGCAGAAACTTGATGTGGCGGATGACGACCTCACACTGATTAACAGGCAGCTCGACGAGGCGCAAGGTATGTTTTTAGGGCAGTCAGTATATGTAAGTATGATAATATGAGCATGACGCTGAAAATTATATACTGAGATGTGCATAACTGCAGATAATGCTGCCGTAGTTGAGGCCCTATGGGCTGAGCTTGCCCGTGCCAAGGAGCAAGCCAGGACGAGTGAGGCGGCTGCCAAGAAGGCAGCTGCTGAGTTAAAGGCTGAACAGGCTGCTCGGCGCCAGTGCGAGGAGAGAATATCTACCATGATGCGTGAGCTAAAGGATGCCAATGTTCGATGCGAATTCCTTGAGAAGGATAACAAAGCCAGAATGGTCAATCTCGGCAAGGCCTTACAAGAGGCAAGAGAAGCACAGTCCGAGTCTAGAGCGGCTCGGGAAGAGATCCGGCAAGCTGGGGAGATAGCGGCTGGTAAGCCTTTCTTATTACAAACTAAATTCGGCGATCCGAAGTATGCCCCCCTTAATCAAATGTGGAGTTCTCCAGACGCATTCTTGGACTTGCCGAAGAGTGTCTCCGATGTGGCGCAGTTTTACCAAACGCAAGAAGGAAGTGCAACGGAGAAGCTTTTCTGGTCGCAATTCAGCATGCCGAAGCATCGGTTGTTACTGATCGAACAGATGGCCAATGGGCCGAGCTCCACAAGATATCCGGATCGGCCATGAAGGACGTCGTAGTCCGGCTGTGGCCGACTGAGCCAATTCTGAATAGTTATTTCAGTTCAGTGCAGCGACTTGTTGATGCGGTGCCACGTATTGACGCTGTTAAGTGGTCAACGTGCATTGAGGGTGCACGGATGGCCTTTGCCCGCGTCAAGACGTACTGGGCGAAGATGAAGGCCACCAATATTGCAGCGAAGAGTCCACCCGAGGGCAAGGACCATCACATGCCAGAGCATTATTTTGAGGATGTCCTGGAGGGTGCCCGCTGGATAGAGGGTCAGTGCTCGAAAAATATAATGTTCGAGTGAGTATACCAAATTTGTAAAAACAATATTATGATATATTAAGGCCATATTTTATACTTTTTCCTGAAAGTTATGGTGCCTCCTGTGCGGCCGTTCTTAGTATAATCTGAAAGTTTGCCAGTCGTCGGCTTCAGCCCCCTCGCATATAATACGGGGGTGTTCGGAAAAGCAATTGATCACTCTTGACCCAACGTCTTGGTCCATGAAGGAGGTGTCAATGCGGCGAACTAGGCAATCGGACTATAGGGCTTTAACACTTTCACTTAGCCATAGGAGTTTGATGGTGGGTCTACGATATAGCCCCTGGTATGTACGCGTTTACCCGAATACGGTGCGTTACATAGGTGACCAGAAGAGCGGTCCTTCGTGTAATACGGAAAGAATCGCAAAAGATTCTGATGAGTCATTGAGTGGTTGACCAGCTCTCGCCGCATCATGACAGTCAGTTTTTGGCTTTCTCTACTGAGGTGCTCATCCGGATAAGCCAGGACACAATCGCAGTAGTTCTCCCTTTACTACCCTAGCCGATATAGCGAAACGTAGGGTAGTAAGCACAGGAGCTGAGCAACCCAACTATTGACCAAAGACATGATTCGGAGCTGATGCATATAAGGCCAAAACTCGTGACGCCGAAGTGTGCTGAAAAGCTGTTCGGACTTATCGGCAACTCATGTGTTGCCGTATCGAGCCCCTGGCAATTTGTGCCGAGCTGCGTTCGTGAAACAACTGAAGAAGCAAAATTCAGTACGTAGAAAAAGCGAATACTGAATATGGGTTATGTTCACTGGAATCTGATTGACACGTCAAACGTAATTTTACAGATTATAACGCCCCTACCCGGGTTATTTAACATGCCGAGGGCCGAGGAAAAAAGGCACCTTACAAGTTTAAAATAAAGGGTGCGGTCTTACTAAAATCATTAGGACCTCCTGTCGCACGTCTGCGCTGCCTTGCCTCAGTTAAATGACTCCTTAGTAGGAATAGCCTTTGGTTATTTATACGAAGCCGAACTTTAGAAAAGTCTGGAAGACAACCAGGCTTTGGATCACCTCATCTTCGGAGGGTGGAAGATAGTTGCTGTCCTCCGAGTCTTCGTTTATGGCATGTTCATCAGGGCTGGCTTGCCCATCTTCCCTATCGTCCTGTTCGAAAGTCGGCTCGACGGGATCTTCTTTGTCTTCGGCCTCATCCAGAGTATTGTTCTCTCTTGTGCCGGTATTGCTGTCTTTTCCACGGCGTGATTTAGAGCGGCGCCGCTGACGTCGGCACTTTGGCCGTGTCTCAGGAGGTGTATCCTTGACTGGATCTTTCTTGTTATCGCCGTTATTCTCTTTGGGGGTATCCACCATGTACACGTCATACGAGGAGGTGGCTGTCCAGTGCCCAGTAAATGGCGGGTTTTGGGCCTGCTCCTCTCCGGCATCGTCATCCATACCATCGATGTCTTCGGAGTCATAATCGAGCATGTCGGTTAAGTCTTCGACAGTGGCAATGAAGTGGGCGGTGGGTGGGAAGCGAAATTCTCCGTCATCAGCCTCCAGTTCAAACCGGATATAGTTCGGCTGTGAGTCCCTCGATAAGGAGAGGGTTTTTAATGAGTTTGGCACATCACCCAAAGGTGAGTGCCGGAAGATGTCCGCGGAGCTGAACTCGACGATCGGCGCCCGATCGAGCTCGATGGGCGTGGACGCACGCGGTTCGAAACCTGTGGCCGGAGACGAATCCGAGGTTCCGGTGACACAGATCCCGTTCGAAGTTGGGTCTGTGTGCGGCTCCAACGCCGCTGAGTCTGCGGCTTCTGTGGCGGGGCTGAGCTTCCCGTCCTCGGATGGCGCAATCTGCTCCGGATCTAGGGCCAGAGCAGTTATAGGCGCTATCTCCTGGGCATGGTCTGATGACAGATCTAAGTCATGTTCATCGTGGTGGCAGGGAGCGGCTGCCGTAGGCTCGAATCCGTCGAAGATCAAGTCTCCGCGGATATCAGCAACGTAATTCAAGCTTCCAAACCTGACCTGATGGCCAGGGGCGTAGCTGTCGATCTGCTCTAGACGGCCAAGCGAATTGGCCCGCGGTACGAAGCCACCGAATACGAAGATCTGGCCGGGGAGAAAGACCTCCCTCAAGGCAGCATCGTTGTGGATGATTGATGGAGCCATCGAGTCTTCTAGCGACGACACAGCGGAACTCTCAATGAAAGCACCAATGTCGGTGTCAAAACTGGCGGATCTCGGGTAGGGGGTCCCGAACTGTGCGTCTGAGGTCGATGGTAACAGGAGACGCGGGACACGATGTTTACCCAGGTTCGGGCCCTCTCTATGGAGGTAATACCCTACGTCCTGCTTGATTGATCTTGATGAATATGAGTATTACAAGAGTTGATCTACCACGAGATCGTAATGGCTAAAACCCTATAAGTCTAGCCTGTCTGATTATGATTGCCTCTACAGACTAAACCCTCCAGTTTATATAGACACCGGAGGGGACTAGGGTTGTATAAAGTCGGTTACAGAGAAAGGAATCTTCATATCCGAACGCCAAGCTTGCCATCCACGCCAAGAAGAGTCCTATCCGGACACGGGTGAGAGTCTTCTGTCTTGTACCTTCATGGCCCATCAGTCTGGCCCACATTACGTAGCCTGGACGCCCGAGGACCCCTTAATCCAGGACTCCCTTAGCGACTGCGATGGCTGGCTTGGGGTCGACCTTCCTACGACATCTCTGTAGTCGATTGGTCCGATTCCGGAAAGAAATCAGGTTCCGCGGCGACCGCGATGGCTGGCTTGGGGTTGACCTTCCTACGACATCTCTGCAGTCGGTCGGTCCGATTCCGGAAAGAAACAGAGTTCCGCGGTGACCATGATGGCTGGCTTGGGGTTGACCTTCCTACGACATCTCTGTAGTCGGTCGGTCCGATTCCGGAAAGAAACAGAGTTCCGCGGCGACCGCGATGGCTGGCTTGGGGTCGACCTTCCTACGACATCTCTATAGTCGATCGGTCCGATTCCGGAAAGAAATCTAGTTCCGCGGCGACCGCGATGGCTGGCTTGGGGTCGACCTTCCTACGACATATCTGCAGTCGATCGGTCCGATTCCGAAAAGAAACAGAGTTTCGCGGCGACCGCGATGGCTGGCTTGGGGTTGACCTTCCTACGATATCTCTGCAGCCAGTCGGTCTGATTCCGGAAAGAAACAGAGTTCCGCGGCGACCGCGATGGCTGGCTTGGGGTCGACCTTCCTACGACATCTCTGCAGTCGGTCGGTCCGATTCCGGAAAGAAACAGAGTTCCGCGGTGACCGCGATGGCTGGCTTGGGGTCGACCTTCCTACGACATCTCTGCAGTCGGTCGGTCCGATTTCGGAAAGAAACAGAGTTCCGCGGCGACCGCGATGGCTGGCTTGGGGTCGACCTTCCTACGACATCTCTGTAGTCGATCGGTCCGATTCCGGAAAGAAATCATGTTCTGCGGCGACCGCGATGGCTGGCTTGGGGTCGACCTTCCTACGACATCTCTATAGTCGATCGGTCTGATTCCAGAAAGAAATCAGGTTCCGCGGCGACCGCGATGGCTGGCTTGGGTCGACCTTCCTATGACATCTCTGCAGTCGGTCGATCCGATTCTGAAAAGAAATCGAGTTCCGTAGCGACTGCGATGGCTGGCTTGGGGTCGACCTTCCTACGACATCTCTGCAGTCGGTCGGTCCGATTCCGGAAAGAAACTGAGATCACCTGCTCCGCATCCACAACCTGAGGGTACTGACGGCGGAGGTCCGCCGTGTACTTCTCGGCGGCGGCCTCCGCCTCGAGGCGCTCCCTCGCCTCCTGGTCCTCCCGAGCCATGGCCGGATTCACCACTCCGTGCGACGGCGGGACGAGGTTGACGGGCGCCCTCCCCTACTGGAAGTTTAGGCGCCGCCGCGCCGTGGAACCGGACTTGCCACCGGTCGTATTCGAGCGTGGCGAGCTCCGCTGTGTGGATGGACCCGAGCCAGTTTTTGGTGTGGGTCTCGTGGTCTGTTATCTCTACCACCCACGTCCCCCATGGCCGTTGGCGGACGCCGAGGTATTTCTTCCGCGGCTGCCGCGGCGGAGGAGGATCGGGGAAGTTGGAGATGTGGTTGGCGGGGCCGCATCAGTGGGGCAGCGGCGGGTTGAGGAGGACCCGCTTGAAGAGACGCGGCGGGGAGCGCCGGCCATGGGGTCCGACCATTGAGAGGAGGGGGGTGGCGCGGGGGGAGGGGGGGTCGCCGGCTGCAGGGACGGGGGAGAATAAGAGGAAAGGAGGCGGAGAGACGAGTGGCACTTTTTTTACTCCGCCGCCGAGCTGTGGAGTAAATATAAAGGACGGGAGGCGCGACCGAGGATAATTTTTCCTCCACTAATGATTATTGGGGATCGGGTAGGTCCCCATTTTAGAAATAAAACCGAATGTTTACTCCTCTAACTGGTTACATGGGATCGGGTAGAAATACCTGATGCAAACGTGTAACGCTGGAGAGATTGTGTCCATTTAAAATTGAAAGAGTCGCTGGATGTCTCATGTCATCCAAACGCAGGGACCTGAAAACTGGAGCAGAGAGCTCAAGGCGGCAGACACACAAATACACTGTGACATGCATACAGAGAGTTTACCACGTCGCCGGTGTTCCCTACGCCGCGTGTCCGTCCGGTCAAAACTATTCCAAACACGTACGTCCGACGTCCACCCCCAAAGCTCGTTCCAGAAACCACCCTGCATGTATGCATGCAGTGCAGTGCAGCTCGGTGTCTCGTCCTCAAGACAGGGAGTGGTGCTCTGCTCACAGGCCCCAAGGCAGCAGCCGCTCACTGTGGTAGTTATTCCGGAAAACCAAGAAAATATAGAAAAAAAAATGAGATGAGCCTAATAAATCGAAAAGGAGGGAGTACGTACTCATGTCCAGTCAAAATCAAAATTAATTCACCCTACTCAAGATTTGAATTGCTCCCCCGCGCTCCTCTTGTTATCCCAACCAAGCAAGGCAAGTTCCAGAAAGAGGCCACCTGCATGCCATGCAACGCAATGGCATTGAGACAGCGGCCACACACAGAGCACAAGGCGGTGGAAAACCGCTCGCTCACTGTAGTACCACAATAGGGAGACGTGGAGTTTCTGCACCCGAGCTCAAATGAGCTCGGGTGAACAGTAACATCAAAAGGGCCCGAAAAAAAGTTTAATTTTTTTTTGGGAGAAACATTGACAAAAGTTTTAAGTGCCCGAAAAAATTCGTCTCGAAATCACATTCCTAGAAAGGTTTTTCAGAGCACCGAATTTATTTTTTTTGCCACGCCTCCTAGAATGTGATTTCGAGACGAATTTTTTCGGGCACTTAAAACTTTTGTCAAAGTTTCTCCCAAAAAAAATTTGAATTTTTTGAACATTTTTTCGGACACTTTTGATGTTACTGTTCACCCGAGCTCATTTGAGCTCGGGTGTAGAAGGCTACTTTCGGTGTTCTGGACAGTTTCTTACCGTCTCCCCGTGTAACCACGTCGCCGGTCTCACCCCTGCCGCTGCCGCGTGTCCGACCACCCTACACGTGCCCCTCCCGCCTTCCTCCATAAGTATACCAGCTGCGAAGCTCACTCCACCCAACACACTTGTGCAACCCACTTCACCTCACTCTCAGTCCCAGTCCACTCACCAGCAAACCAGTTGCAAGCAGTACAGTAGCCATGGCTCCGAAGCGCCGCGGCAGCAAGGTGGTGAGCTCCGTCGTGAAGACAAAGGTGGTGGAGGAGACCGTGGAGGTCGCCACCACCATCCTCCCCGCCTCCCAGTCCCAGCCCGACTCCGCCGCCCAGGCCGACCAGCCGGAGGTCGTCGACGTCTCCCGCTCCCGCGACGTGCACGTCGAGGTCGTCACCACCCCCGACGCCCAGGCCCAGCCCACCACCGGCGCCAAGAAGCAGCCCGCCTCCAAGAGAGGCGCCGCCAAGTCGCCGGCCGCGCCGCTGGTGGTGGTGCCGGTCTCGCCGTCGCCCCAGGAGGCACAGCCCGCGGAGGAGCAGCAGCAGCAGCGCAAGAAAGGCGGCGGCAAGACGCCGGCGTCGCTGCAGAGCCAGGAGACGCAGGAGGAGCCCTACGCGTACCAGGACGAGACCACCAAGAAGAGGCCGCAGGAGGGTCAGGACGACGGCGCTGCGCCTAATAAGCCAGAGGGCCCCGAGACGCCGACGCAGAAGAGGGCCAGGGGCGAGGGCAAGGCCAAGACGATGAAGGCGGAGGCCGCAGCAAGGAAGAAGCCGTCCGCGGCCGCGGGGAAAAAGGGCGGGCGGCGTCGGCGTCGGCTGGGGGGAGACAAGGTGGACATGGGGTACAAGGCGTACGTGTACCGCGTGCTGAAGCAGGTGCACCCGGACCTGGGCGCGTCGGGGAAGACGATGCAGGCGCTGGACATGATGATGGCGGACATGTTCGAGCGGCTGGCCACGGAGGCGTCGCGGCTGGCGCAGTACGCCGGGCGCGCCACGCTCACCTCCCGCGACGTGCAGAACGCGGTGCGGCTGGTGCTCCCTGGCGAGCTCGCCAAGCACGCCATCTCCGAGGGCACCAAGGCCGTCACCATGTACACCTCCTGAACATGGTGTGCATGCATGCTACTGCTAGTTGGTTCAGTTTAGTTGTGTTTCCGTGGCATGCATGCATGTATGGCTCAGTCGTCGGACTTACTTTTGGTTGTAGCAGCAGCACGTCCGATATGCAATGCAAATGCAAATGCAGTAGTAGTTTAAGTTGGTGGCTGATGATGTAGTTAGTGTAGTTAGTTGGTTAATTAGTTGCTGTTGATGTAGTGGCGCTAGCTAGCGCCAATGGTGCCCGGCCGCTTAATTAAGTTAGTAGTTAGTACGTGCTCCTAGTATATTTCTGTTCGTCATTGTGTGCATGGTTCAGTTGGTGCTACATGACGGAGGGACTAGTAAATTAGTTGCAACTTCAATTAAGCTGGTTTACATTTTTCGTTCGATCTAATGGTTGTATGCATGTGTTCTAGCAAATGAGTCCGTAATTAGTTACCGACACAGGAACTTGCCAGACACGTGAACAAACATATAGCAACACAAACATCGTATATAAAATAGTTGCAAAAGGCATGCATAGACTATGTCGACTTGTCATGAAAGAGACTTGATCCATCATCATAAAAGAGACTTGATCCATCATCATATATGTTCACTCATTTCAGTATTCAAAACATCTAAAATGTGTACGGATGGAGTACTTCTGTGCTGCCCATTCTGTAAATCTGAATCATTTCAAGTACTTCTGTGCTGCCCATTCTGTAAATCCGAATCATTTCATCGTCGTGTGCATGCCGGTGTACTAGCTAGAAACAAAGAAACAAATCATATCAACTAATCCCAATCGATAGCCTAGCTAAAATAGTATCACTAGTAGTTTGCAACATGCACACCGACTAACTCCCTTTAGGCCATCAGGCACCACCCCGGGCTGCTTAGAGCATCTCCACGCGCAAAAACTGCGCCTGTTCTTTTTGGACGCGGAGACGCTTCAGGTGCGCGCGTAAAAAAAGAATTTCTGCCAAACGAATTTACATATTTATATTGCGAGGGGCTTCGCGTCCCAGCAGATGCTGCAAAACAGTGCGCGCGCAAAAAAGTTTAGAGCACGCGCTAAAAAGTGCCATCGCACGCTGCAAATTTAAGAATTTCTGCCAAACGAATTTACATATTTATATTGCGAGGGGCTTCGCGTCCCAGCAGATGCTGCAAAACAGTGCGCGCGCAAAAAAGTTTAGAGCACGCGCTAAAAAGTGCTATCGCACGCTGCAAATTTGGGGTGCTGGACCGTGCGCGCTTCAAAATTTGCACTGTGTGTTTTTCTGGACGTGCTTTTCTGGGCATCTAGAAAATCAATGTTGACCACGGCGTGCTAAAAGTGCTACAATGGCGCTTATTTTAGCGCTCGATATTTTTACGCGCCTAGCAGCCAGACGCCCAAAACCTGCAGGGCCCGGTCAGTGACCTGCCCCGGGTATGCTTAGATGAGCCAGGTGTGCAAAACCCGCCTAACGGAAGGTCCGGTCCGGTCACTGACCGGTTAAAAAAAGACGCAAACAGATGCCTCAAACCGATCTCAAACGTTAGGGCTGACCGACAATCCTCATGTCCAGTCTAAATATGGGACGGATATGAGGAGGTCGGACCCGGCCCACGCTGGTCGGCGGATATGGAGAGGCCCAAGCATGACCGGGCGCATCCGCTACGTCGGACCGGCCCACGCTGGTCCACCCAACCCCACATATAATCGTCCTTATCCGCTTCTCGGACCAAACCCTAGCCAGTCCAATCCCTTGCCCTACACTCCAATCCACCCCTCCACTACACTCTGCTCTGTCCGGCGATCTCCGGAAAAGCAGGCAGCAAATTCGAATCCTACACCTTCAGATCCGTTGACTCCGAGCTCATCCAACCCGGCCCCAAGGAGGAGATGACCGTCCGGCTTGCGCTCTGCTGTTCCCAGCAGGAGGCCGCCCGACGGCAGTGCTTGGACTCTTTCCACCGGGAATCCATTGCGTCTTCCCAAATGGCGCATGGATCCGCCATGAGGTGTGGCAGCGCTGCCTCATCGGAGGCGGTGCGGTCCGTCTAGCGTCCGAACGCGGTGGCGGACGCGCAACCCCTCCGTTGGCGTGCCGTGGCGGAGGTGAACACACCATGGACATCGGCCGGCGCAAACATGGCAGCGGGCGCGGGAGGCAGCGGCAGCCCTCACGAGGTGGACGTTGGCCAGGCGGAGTCGCATTCTCCGGCGCCCCGTATGGTGCACCAGTCCGGGCGCCGCAACCACGTCATGGTGGATGTCGCCGGCTCGTCCCAGGACGGATCCATCATCGATCTGACGTCCACCGGCACCGTCAGGGTTCTGGGCTCCGACGAAGAAGGGTAGGACATTAGAGACGGCGGCACCTTGAGTCCCGTGAGCTGGCTCGTGTCCCATATCCTACTCTACCTCGCCGACTACCAGACCAACACTCTGGGGAGCGCATCCGGCCGCTGGACATGGGCACGGCGGATTCGGACGAGCTCCGCCTAAGATTACGTTTATGTTGCATGTAATAATGTAATAGTATGAATTTGAGGTTTTTAATTTGTGGTACCCAGTTGTGGAATGGATTATTTGAGGCCCGATCACTGTCCGCGGACGCGTCCGGACGTGTCCGCGGGCGTTTGAGGGTTCGGATTTACCAAGTCCGGCTGTACATGCTCGTAAGATGTACAGTCCTATGTTTGAGTGATGTCATTTTTAAGTTGATAACCAATGTTATTAATAATAGGGTTATTACTTTAGCTCATAAAAACTATGGCCCCTGTACAAACAACATTTATTAAAGGAAGATATATACTTTAGTAGTTATCTTACATAAAGCTTGAAATGATATTCATAGAAACAAAAAGTGATGTAGTGATGTTTAAAATAGATTTAAAAAAATCCTATGACATTTTTTTTTCGAACTTCCTTTTTATGTTCTAGGGATGAAGGTTTTCCTAGTTTCTTTTAAAAGAAAGGCTATTGCCCATTTTATAATTAAAGCCAAACGTGACAGAGGGACCCCATGATGACAATGGGTAGGGTATATGTGGGTACAACCTTCTTATTGTTTGCTATTGCCTAACTTTATTTATCAAAAAAGGATCGCGCTCCGCTTTATAGATAAAACAACTACCGTACAACTCGACATCACACCAGACACACAAACGGACGCTGCGACCGGTGGGATGACATGCTGCATGCGGTGATGACAGACATTGCGAGCGGTGGGACGACATGTTGCGAGGCCGAGTGCTCAGTCTTGCAGAAATCTCCGCGCAGAAGATCCAGCGGCTACGGAGTCGACTCGGACTTGACTAAACCTCTGTCGACTGTGATTTAGCATCACACGTTCCATAATTTGGGCGCACTAATTATAATGAGGATCACAAACCCTAGAATCCTCGATCACTCTACTTGAGAAATATACTCTTCCATTAACTTCAATGGTCACTCCACATGCATGCAATTTTTTCCATGACTTGGACTGATTCGCCGTACAACTCCATCGAAGGCTTTCCACAAATTGAGATTTGGCCATAGAAGGATCGAATTATATCTGAGGAACAGGGGATACAAAAAAGTAATCACTAAATTACTACCTAGCAACCTGAATGATGAAGTGATCTGATTCAGCTATCTAGCTTCAACTGCCAGCATTCTCAATTCAGGTGAGCATGTACTATAAGGTAAGGTGTGTAACCATGTTGAAGATCTGCAAATTAAGTGCTCAACCCTGAATTAAGGTACTTTCATTAGTTCAGGTTCAGCCAATGGGCATCTACTAGCTAGTATTCTTTTTTTTGCGGGGTACTAGCTAGTATTTGACAGCACCAGCAAATCATGATCTTACTCTCCATGCTCAAGATGAAGCTCCTCCTGCTGAATCACCATCTCTCCACCGCCGTGGTGGTCAACGAACCCATGGTCTGCGCCGGCAGCATCGGCGGCGGTGGCAATGTGCAGGTAGGTTATGTAGACGGCGAGACAGTACCCGGAAACACAGCCAATGCCATGAGCAGCAGC
>JAAAWM010008511.1:0-14598 GCA_036873465.1 Thinopyrum obtusiflorum
AGCTTGGAGCAACAATAGAGCTTAGGGTTGGAAGAGGTGGTCAACTAGAGGAAGAAGACACCCCTTATATAGTGGAGAGACAAATCCAACCGTTATCCACTTAACCAGCCCGCGACCTGCGGTACTACCGCCCCAGGCAAGCGGTACTACCGCAAGACCTCACGGTACTACCGCGACTGACCGCGGTACTACCGCTGCTACGGCAGGAGCTAGGCCAGGCCTGAAACGCAAAGGCTGAGGGCGGTACTGTCGCTGGAGCGGTACTACCACTCCCCCTTGCGGTACTACCGCAAGGCAGGATTGGGCTAGCCTGGGAAGGGCGCGGATGAATAAAAATACATCCGTGCCAACTTCCGCTGAAAATCAAACAATGCAAAAATCCGACACGGTACTACCGCACATGGTGTGCGGTACTACCGCGCAGGGAGCGGATGTAAAAAATTACATCCGTCCCTACTTCCGCTCATGTTGCTGTGCCAGACCAGGATTCACGGTACTACCGCGCGCGTGGGGTGGTACTACCGCGTAGGGCGCGGATGTAAAAAGTTACATCCGCCCCTACAGCCGCACAAGCGGCTGAGTCTGGACTGAGGCCACGGTACTACAGCTCCTTGGGAGCGGTACTACCGTGGGCGCCTACGGTACTACCGCAAGGGCTTGCGGTACTACCGCAGGGGCCTGCGGTACTACCGCTCCGAAGAGCAGTACTACCGCATGCCCCAGAACAGCAACACTAGGAATCCTTCTCTTTGCATATAAATGAAGAAAACGGAGGATGCTCCAAAGCGCAAGGGGAAAGGCTGTGCAGAGGAAGAAAACGTGTACGTGATGATTCCACCCGAACCTTTCCAAAGCGGACCCCCTCTTAATAGTACGGCTTTCCTACGACTCAAATCCACCGAAAAGAAACGTAGAAAAGCGCCGTCTTCAATAGTCTTCGAGGGGCACCAAACCGTCTTGTGCCTAGCGATGAAACGTCTGAAAAACTCAAGGCACACGATTAGTCCGCAAAAGCATTGTCATCAATCACCAAAACACCTTAGGGATAAATATGCCCTTACAGTAGTGCTTTCTCATTAGACCTCACTCTATTCTAAATCTCTCCCCTCTAAACCCATCAGATGCCTCCGAGATGTGACACCGAATTTGTCTTCCTACCGGAGATCACCCAGTTGATCCAGCAGCAGAATGCCTTGATGCAGATACTAGTCCGGAACCAAGGCAACAACAACAACAATAACAACAACCCGCCGCCACCACCCCCAGTTGACAACTTAGCTCATTTTCTGAGGTTGCAGCCGCCGGTGTTTTCCAGTAGCACCGAGCCAATAGTTGCTGATGACTGGCTACGCTGGATAGGAAGGGAGTTGACCACCGCAGGTTGCACAGATGCAGAGAAGGTGCGTTTTGCCGCACATCAATTGGATGGACCAGCAGCTTCATGGTGGGAGAATTACACAGCCACTTTCCCTATAGCCAATATCACTTGGGATCAGTTTCAGCAAGCATTCCTCACTGCTCATGTCTCAACTGGAGCTATGATCATGAAGAGGCGTGAATTTCGCAACTTACGCCAGGGAAACCGTACTGTGGGGCAGTACGTGGATGAGTTTAGTAAGTTATCTCGCTATGCCCTAGATGATGTGGCCACAGATGCCGCGAAGAAGGAGAAATTTATGGAAGGGCTGAATGATGAGATGAGCATGCGGTTAATGGTGGCAACATTTAACAACTACCAGGAGTTGGTAGATAAGGCTGTTATGATCAAAGGGAAGTAGCAGCAGTTTGAGAGCCGCAAGAGGAAGTATGGACAAGGGAAGTACAACTCAGGAGCCCAGCAGAAGCCTCGTTTTACCTCGAACTCGGGAGGATATACCCATAACCATGGAGGCCATACCCACAATGGAGGGAGTTCGCATAACCACAATGGCCCCAAGAATGGAAACGGGAATGGAGCAGGCAGCAATCAGAACTGCTCTAACCCAGCCACACCCGCCAAGAAGGATCAAAGTCACATTACTTGTTTCAAGTGCGGGAAGACTGGACACTACGCCAATGATTGTCCTGAGTTGAAGAATGGCAACGGAAATGGAAGCTCTAGGAAGAAGCCCAACCCTTTCAACAGGGGACAAGTGAACCATGTGAACGTGGAGGAAGTTGAAGAGCAGCCAGATGCAGTTATCGGTAAGTTTTTGGTTAAGTCATTTACCGCACTTGTTCTATTTGATACTGGTGCATCGCATTCATACATTTCAAGGGGATTTGTGGACAAGTTTAAGTTACCCACCTTAGCCCTTAGGACACCCTTATTAGTAAGCTCACCAGGTGCAGAGTATATGGCCAGCCGATGGTGCGATCGGATACCCTTAACCATTGGTAGCCATGTTTTCCCCTCAGACCTAATAATTTTGGAGTCACAAGGATTGGATGTGATACTAGGAATGGATTGGTTATCGAAGTATGGAGGAAACATTGACTGTGCTAGTAGGTCAATTCTGCTCACCACCCCGGAGGGAAAAAGGATTAAGTATGTATCCAGACATTCACCAAGGAGGACCCAAGTAAATTCCCTCTCAGGAGTTGTTCAGGAAGAAGTGCCTGTAGTGAAGGATTACCCGGATGTATTTCCAGAGGAATTACCAGGCATGCCGCTGGATCGAGACATTGAGTTTTTGATAGAGCTGTTGCCAGGCACCGGCCCGATATCGAAGAGACCATACCGGATGCCCGCAAATGATCTGGAAGAGATCAAGAAGCAGATTAAGGAGTTATTGGAGAAAGGTTACATCCGATGAAGTTCATCACCGTGGGGAGCCCCAGTGCTCTTGGTTGAGAAGAAGGATGGATCGTTGAGAATGGTTGTTGATTATCGTGCGCTGAATGAAGTGACGATCAAGAATAAGTACCCACTACCGATGATCAATGATTTGTTTGACCAGCTACAAGGAGCTAAAGTATTTTCCAAGATCGACCTACGATCAGGATACCACCAGCTGAAGATCCGAGAACAGGATATACCCAAGACAGCATTCACCACAAGGTACGGGCTATATGAGTATACGGTTATGTCATTTGGATTGACTAATGCCCCTGCCTATTTTATGAGCATGATGAACAAGGTATTCATGGAGTTCTTGGATAAGTTTGTCGTGGTGTTCATTGATGATATCTTGGTATACTTGAAGAATGAAGAGGAACACAAGGAGCATTTGCTTTTAGTTCTCGAGAAGCTCAGGGAACATCAGTTATATGCCAAGTTCAGCAAATGTGAGTTTTGGTTGAAGGAAGTTGGATTTCTTGGACATGTTATATCAGGAGAAGGTATAGCAGTAGACCCCACCAAGGTTCAGTCAGTCACTGAGTGGTTAGCACCCACCTCAGTTGGAGAGATCCGCAGTTTCCTTGGACTTGCAGGATATTATCGGAGATTCATTGAGAATTTTTCTAAGATTGCGAAGCCCATGACGGAGCTGTTGAAGAAGGACACCAAGTTCAAATGGACAGAGGAATGTGAAGCAAGTTTCCAGGAGTTGAAGAAACGTTTGGTAACAGCCCCAGTGCTGATTCTGCCGGATATACGCAAGGATTTCCAAGTGTATTGCGACGCTTCTCGCTTAGGACTTGGAGGAGTACTTATGCAAGACGGAAGAGTTGTTTCGTATGCCTCGCGTCAACTTCGACCGCATGAGTTGAATTATGCCACGCATGATTTGGAGTTAGCAGCTGTAGTGCATGCGCTCAAGACCTGGAGACACTTTCTTATTGGAAATCGTTGTGATGTGTACACGGATCATAAGAGTTTGAAGTACATTTTCACACAGAAGGAGCTGAATCTCAGGCAAAGGAGATGGTTGGAGCTTATAAAGGACTATGATATGAAGCTGCACTACCACCCAGGGAAGGCCAATGTCGTAGCAGACGCTTTGAGCCGGAAGAGTTATGCCAATACCCTCGTAAGCGGAGGATTACCAAAGGAATTAGCAGAAGATCTCAGGGAGCTTCGTTTGGAGATAATCCCTAGAGGTTTTGTGGCAGCAATGGAGGTTCAGTCAACATTATTGGGAAAGATTCAAGAAGCTCAGAAGTATGACAAGGAAATTGCCGAGATAAAGGAGAGAATGAGCAAAGGAAAAGCCAAAGGTTTTCGTGAGGACGAGCACGACACCTTGTGGTTTGAGGTCCGTGTTTATGTGCCCAATAATGCAGAGATCAGGAAGTTGATACTTCAGGAGGCTCATGACTCGCCATACTCGATACACCCCGGAAACACCAAGATGTATTTGGATTTGAAGGAACATTTCTGGTGGAATGGAATGAAGAAGGACATTGCCGAGTATGTAGCCGTATGTGATGTATGTCAGAGAGTGAAGGCAGAACATCAGAAGCCAGCAGGATTATTGCAACCTATGCCAATACCCGAATGGAAGTGGGATAAGCTTGGCATGGATTTCATCACCGGATTATCCAGGACCCGATCGGGATATGACTCTATTTGGGTAGTAGTGGATCGTTTGACCAAAGTGGCCCACTTTATCCCAGTAAAGACCACCTATACAAGTGCAAAGTTGGCCAAGATATATATGACCAGGATCGTATGTCTGCACGGAGTTCCGAGGACCATCATATCAGATAGAGGGACACAGTTTACTTCAAAGTTTTGGCACCAGCTGCACCAGACTTTGGGGACCAGGCTAGAGTTTAGTATAGCCTTTCATCCGCAGACAGATGGACAGACCGAGAGAGTCAACCAGATTCTGGAGGACATGTTGAGAGCTTGTGCGCTAGATTATGGATCTAGTTGGGATGATAACTTGCCTTACGCGGAGTTCTCCTACAACAACAGTTATCAAGCCAGTCTGAAGATGGCACCTTTCGAAGCCCTGTATGGAAGGAGGTGCAGAACGCCGTTGATGTGGGATGAAGTTGGAGACCGTCAGTTATTTGGACCGGATTTGATTAAAGAGTCAGAAGAGAAGGTTAATTTGATTCGGGATAGACTGAAGGTAGCTCAGTCCAGGCAGAAGAGCTATGCAGACTCAAAACGCAAGGAGGTAATCTATGAAATCGGAGACAGAGCATATCTCCGTGTATCACCATTGCGAGGAGTTAAACGCTTTGGTGTTAAGGGAAAGTTAGCCCCGAGATTTGTAGGACCATACCGGGTTTTGGAACGTATGGGAGAGGTGGCCTACAAGTTGGAGTTACCCGAAGGACTGTCAGGAGTTCATGATGTGTTTCACGTTTCCCAGTTGAAGAAGTGCCATGCTGAGATGGTCGATATTCCTTTGAGAGATACAGTGCCCCTGGAAGCAATTCAGTTGGATAGTGATTTGACCTATGAGGAGAAACCTGTCAAGATTCTCAATTTTGCCAGCCGAGTTACACGCAGCAAGGTTATCAAGTTTTGCAAAGTTCAGTGGAGCCACCATACCGAGGATGAAGCCACCTAGCAACGAGAGGAAGATCTACGCAAAGACCACCCACACCTATTTTCTAGCCAACCCGAATCTCGAGGACGAGATTCATCTTAAGGGGGGTAGGTTTGTAACATCCCAAATTTTCAATTTGGAATGTTATACATAGGTCATCAATGCATATCATATTTTATTTGCATTTTGGTAGTGATCCTAAAAATCCTAAGCAACTCAAGGACCCACGGAGAGAGTTGGGGATTTTATTATTTTCATATTTGAATTTTCTCAAATATTGAAACGGGGATCATTTTGGTTTTAATTATTTTTCTCTCCAAAAGTATTTCATATTAAAATATATGAGAGGAGATAATATGACTTCTCCAAAATAAATGAAATATTAGAGGAAAAATGTTAAAATCAGATAACTAATTTTATTTGGATTTTATTGCTATTTTATTTGAATTAGAAAAATATGCATTTTTCAAAAATTGCATTTTAGGCCAAGAAAATGTTCACTAAGTTCTAAATATTTTATTTAGACGGTGAAAATTTGTTTTGGCATTTTTAGATTTTTATTTTTATTTATTTAGGATTTTTCTCGGCGGAATCTTTGTTTAAAAAAGGATTCTACGCCCGACTGGGCCGAAGGCCCAGCCGAGCTGGCCCAACCGCACGCGCCGCCGCCTTCCCCCGCAGCGGGAGTCTGCCCCGCCGCCGCCGCCGGCCGTGTCCGCCTCAGACACGCCTCCCGAGGGCGTGCCCCCTCCCGCAAGCCGCCGCCTCCCCCCTTTAAAAGCCAAGCTCGGGGCCCCCCTGGGACCCCCAGCCGAAGCCGCCGCCGCCCGCTTCGCCTCCCGCCGCCGTTGCCAACGCCGCCGCCGCGCCGGATCTCGCCAGAACCACCGCCGTTGACCGGTCGGTTTTTCTTCGGTTAACCCTTTTTTTAGTTTTCCGGTTTATTTTCTTAGATCGGTTTTTCGTCGGTTTATTTTATTTAGCGGACGTTCGTCCGTTCGTTCGTTTTAACGAATGTTGTTCGCCGGTTAGGTCCAGACAGCGAACGTTCGTTCGTTAGTCTTTTCTTTTTATTTTTATTTTTGGCCAGGGTCCTATCCGCGATTACTTTTATCGCAGATTAGCCCCTGATCTTCAAACCCTCGTAACTTATTAACCGTTTGTCCAAATCCAGTGAAACCAACGCCAAAATCTTCGTCCCGAGCCCCTCTTTCTGTTTAATCAACTTTAACAAGGTTTTGACAATTTAATATTTGGTTTCAAGCAGATTTGAATTCGAAGTTCTTTTGATCGTAGTTTCAGTTCCGTAGCTCCGATTCGATTGATTCTTTTTGCAGATCGAATCTCTTCAGTTGAGCTTTCAGATTCGATCTTCTTATTTGAGTTTTACCCGTGCATCTTTGATTGATTGCTTATGTATGCTATTGTTTGTTTGCGATAGAATTCCCGGAGTGCGTAGCGTGCTACTACGAGTCTCTAGGGTTTGCGGATCGTCATCAAGGCAAGTAACACATTGATCATACTCTTTTCATACCCAGTTTTTATGCATTAGTTACAACCCTCAAACATTGCATGATTAGGATGTGTTTAACTTGTGGGTTTTGGGAAGTAGATGATGAGGTAGAACCTATTACCTGTTTTATTACTAAACCCTTGGGAGTTACTCTACGTGATGCTTATAATGCTATGCTATGCTCGTAGACGTGGTTTGGTTTGAGAGTTCCATGACAGATGTGAGTGTTTAATTAATGGTTCAACTTAAGGTGGCAACTTTAATACACATCTGGGTGGATTGTTGGTTTGGGCACCTGGGTTATACCAGTGTTGTCCTAGGAGATCCCGGGGTTATACCGTGTGATCCTCCTATGGTCCGCCACCCAGGCTCAAAGGGATCATAAGATTATTCATGCTAGAAACTTCCGTGTGCAACCACAAGCTATTATGGGCTCTAGCTTAGTTGAGTATGTTGCATGACCTCTTCGAGTGGTAGGCTAGCAGATGTAGGGGATGTAGGTTGGTACTGTCTACCCGGGGTTAGAGTTAATGCTTCTGAAAGACTGTGTCTCGGACATCCGTTTCTCAAACACCATGAAGTGCGAGAAATCCAACGGAGGAGATCGAGTCTTGTGGGGAAAAGTGCGCAAGCCTCTGCAGAGTGTATAAACTAATCATGGTTAGCCGTGTCTCCGGTTATGGACATCTTGAGTATCTGGTACTTGAATTATTAATTTGATCTCATCACTCTAAATTAATTTGTTGGGTTGTTAATTACTTCTAATTGGGATTGAGATGGGGGGTACCATTCTCAATGTTTCAACCACCATGATAGTTAAATAAATATATTCCTTTGTTGTAGGAAAAAATTGGCTTTTCGCAAAACAATATAACCATAGAGCCTCCACTAGCCATATATGCATGTAGTGATAGCCTTTATCTGTTCATTGCTCTACTGTGTTATATTGCCAGCATATTCCATGTGCTGACCCGTTTTCGGGCTGCAACGTATCATGTTGCAGACTTTTCAGACGAAGAGTAAGGTGCGCTAGGTCGTTTGTCGTGCACTCAGCTATGCCGTTGGAGTTGATGGACTCACTTTATCTTCCAAGCCTTCCGCTGTTATCTTATTTAGATGGCCTTAAGCCATATTTATTGTAATAGGCTCTCTTTTGAGACATTCGATGTAATAAGTGTGTGATTGCTACTCTGTTATAAATCCTTCAAGTACTGTGTGTGTCAGCATTACCGATCCAGGGATGACACTTAAGCACAGTGATTTGACCGTCTGAGGTCGGATCGCTACATGTAAGCACCACTAGACTTGTTGTGAAGCTCTTCTTTATCCTTGAGTGACATCTCATGAGCAACAATTCTTCCAATGACTTCGGTTGGCATGAGATCTTTGTAATTGGGCATCATTTGGATCAAAGTGCATACGGTATCATATTTTCCATCCAAGGTTCTTAGGATCTTCTTGATGATGAACCTGTCAGTCATCTCTTCACTTCCTAAGCCGGTAATCTCATTTGTGATGATAGCAAGCCTAGAGTACATTTTAGCGACACCTTCACCATCCTTCATTTTGAACTTGTCAAGCTAACTTTGAAGCACATCCAATTTGGATTCCTTGACGGAGTCGGTACCTTCGTGCATATCAATCAAAGTATCCCAAATTTCCTTCGCATTCTCAAGACGGACGATTTTGTTGAATTCTTCGGGGCACAATCCGTTGAAGAGGATATCGCAAGCTTGAGCATTGTATTGCAACATCTTCAATTCTTCCGCGGTAGCTTCATGATTCGGTTCTCTCCCATCGAAGAATTCACCTTGCAAGCCAATACACACCATAGCAAAAACGGCGGGGTTATGTCCAAGAATATGCATTTTCATCTTATGCTTCCAACTAGCAAAATTAGTACCATCAAAGTAAGGACCTCTACGGTGGTAATTTCCCTCACTAGACGCCATACTCTCCTAGGTTGTGAAACCAAGGCTATGATCACCAAAGCTATGGAAATCAAGGCTAATGGAGACCAAAGCTCTGATACCACTTGTAGGATCGAAAGTATGTCTAGAGGGGGGGGGTGATTAGACTACTTGACCAAATAAAAATCTAGCCTTTTCCCAATTTTAAGTCTTGGCAGATTTTAGCAACTTAGCACAAGTCAAACAATCAACCTACACATGCAATTCTAAGATTATAGCAGCGGAATGTAAATCATTGCATATGAAGGTAAAGGGGAGGAGTTTGGAGGGAGCAAACACAATGTAGACACGGAGATTTTTGGCGTGGTTCCGATAGGTGGTGCTATCGTACATCCACATTGATGGAGACTTCAACCCACGAGGGGTAACAGCTGCGCGAGTCCACGGAGGGCTCCACCCACGAAGGGTCCATGACGAAGCAACCTTGTCTATCCCACCATGGCCATCGCCCACGAAGGACTTGCCTCACTAGGGTAGATCTTCACGAAGTACGCGATCTCCTTGCCCGTACAAACTCCTTGGTTCAACTCCACAATCTTGACGGAGGCTCCCAAGTGACACCTAACCAATCTAGGAGACACCACTCTCCAAATGGTAATAGATGGTGTGTTGATGATGAACTCCTTGCTCTTGTGCTTCAAATGATGGGGGGGGGGGGGGGGGGGGGGGGGGGGGGGGGGGGGGGGGGGGGGGGGGGGGGGGGGGGGGGGGGGGGGGGGGGGGGGGGGGGGGGGGGGGGGGGGGGGGGGGGGGGGGGGGGGGGGGGGGGGGGGGGGGGGGGGGGGGGGGGGGGGGGGGGGGGGGGGGGGGGGGGGGGGGGGGGGGGGGGGGGGGGGGGGGGGGGGGGGGGGGGGGGGGGGGGGGGGGGGGGGGGGGGGGGGGGGGGGGGGGGGGGGGGGGGGGGGGGGGGGGGGGGGGGGGGGGGGGGGGGGGGGGGGGGGGGGGGGGGGGGGGGGGGGGGGGGGGGGGGGGGGGGGGGGGGGGGGGGGGGGGGGGGGGGGGGGGGGGGGGGGGGGGGGGGGGGGGGGGGGGGGGGGGGGGGGGGGGGGGGGGGGGGGGGGGGGGGGGGGGGGGGGGGGGGGGGGGGGGGGGGGGGGGGGGGGGGGGGGGGGGGGGGGGGGGGGGGGGGGGGGGGGGGGGGGGGGGGGGGGGGGGGGGGGGGGGGGGGGGGGGGGGGGGGGGGGGGGGGGGGGGGGGGGGGGGGGGGGGGGGGGGGGGGGGGGGGGGGGGGGGGGGGGGGGGGGGGGGGGGGGGGGGGGGGGGGGGGGGGGGGGGGGGGGGGGGGGGGGGGGGGGGGGGGGGGGGGGGGGGGGGGGGGGGGGGGGGGGGGGGGGGGGGGGGGGGGGGGGGGGGGGGGGGGGGGGGGGGGGGGGGGGGGGGGGGGGGGGGGGGGGGGGGGGGGGGGGGGGGGGGGGGGGGGGGGGGGGGGGGGGGGGGGGGGGGGGGGGGGGGGGGGGGGGGGGGGGGGGGGGGGGGGGGGGGGGGGGGGGGGGGGGGGGGGGGGGGGGGGGGGGGGGGGGGGGGGGGGGGGGGGGGGGGGGGGGGGGGGGGGGGGGGGGGGGGGGGGGGGGGGGGGGGGGGGGGGGGGGGGGGGGGGGGGGGGGGGGGGGGGGGGGGGGGGGGGGGGGGGGGGGGGGGGGGGGGGGGGGGGGGGGGGGGGGGGGGGGGGGGGGGGGGGGGGGGGGGGGGGGGGGGGGGGGGGGGGGGGGGGGGGGGGGGGGGGGGGGGGGGGGGGGGGGGGGGGGGGGGGGGGGGGGGGGGGGGGGGGGGGGGGGGGGGGGGGGGGGGGGGGGGGGGGGGGGGGGGGGGGGGGGGGGGGGGGGGGGGGGGGGGGGGGGGGGGGGGGGGGGGGGGGGGGGGGGGGGGGGGGGGGGGGGGGGGGGGGGGGGGGGGGGGGGGGGGGGGGGGGGGGGGGGGGGGGGGGGGGGGGGGGGGGGGGGGGGGGGGGGGGGGGGGGGGGGGGGGGGGGGGGGGGGGGGGGGGGGGGGGGGGGGGGGGGGGGGGGGGGGGGGGGGGGGGGGGGGGGGGGGGGGGGGGGGGGGGGGGGGGGGGGGGGGGGGGGGGGGGGGGGGGGGGGGGGGGGGGGGGGGGGGGGGGGGGGGGGGGGGGGGGGGGGGGGGGGGGGGGGGGGGGGGGGGGGGGGGGGGGGGGGGGGGGGGGGGGGGGGGGGGGGGGGGGGGGGGGGGGGGGGGGGGGGGGGGGGGGGGGGGGGGGGGGGGGGGGGGGGGGGGGGGGGGGGGGGGGGGGGGGGGGGGGGGGGGGGGGGGGGGGGGGGGGGGGGGGGGGGGGGGGGGGGGGGGGGGGGGGGGGGGGGGGGGGGGGGGGGGGGGGGGGGGGGGGGGGGGGGGGGGGGGGGGGGGGGGGGGGGGGGGGGGGGGGGGGGGGGGGGGGGGGGGGGGGGGGGGGGGGGGGGGGGGGGGGGGGGGGGGGGGGGGGGGGGGGGGGGGGGGGGGGGGGGGGGGGGGGGGGGGGGGGGGGGGGGGGGGGGGGGGGGGGGGGGGGGGGGGGGGGGGGGGGGGGGGGGGGGGGGGGGGGGGGGGGGGGGGGGGGGGGGGGGGGGGGGGGGGGGGGGGGGGGGGGGGGGGGGGGGGGGGGGGGGGGGGGGGGGGGGGGGGGGGGGGGGGGGGGGGGGGGGGGGGGGGGGGGGGGGGGGGGGGGGGGGGGGGGGGGGGGGGGGGGGGGGGGGGGGGGGGGGGGGGGGGGGGGGGGGGGGGGGGGGGGGGGGGGGGGGGGGGGGGGGGGGGGGGGGGGGGGGGGGGGGGGGGGGGGGGGGGGGGGGGGGGGGGGGGGGGGGGGGGGGGGGGGGGGGGGGGGGGGGGGGGGGGGGGGGGGGGGGGGGGGGGGGGGGGGGGGGGGGGGGGGGGGGGGGGGGGGGGGGGGGGGGGGGGGGGGGGGGGGGGGGGGGGGGGGGGGGGGGGGGGGGGGGGGGGGGGGGGGGGGGGGGGGGGGGGGGGGGGGGGGGGGGGGGGGGGGGGGGGGGGGGGGGGGGGGGGGGGGGGGGGGGGGGGGGGGGGGGGGGGGGGGGGGGGGGGGGGGGGGGGGGGGGGGGGGGGGGGGGGGGGGGGGGGGGGGGGGGGGGGGGGGGGGGGGGGGGGGGGGGGGGGGGGGGGGGGGGGGGGGGGGGGGGGGGGGGGGGGGGGGGGGGGGGGGGGGGGGGGGGGGGGGGGGGGGGGGGGGGGGGGGGGGGGGGGGGGGGGGGGGGGGGGGGGGGGGGGGGGGGGGGGGGGGGGGGGGGGGGGGGGGGGGGGGGGGGGGGGGGGGGGGGGGGGGGGGGGGGGGGGGGGGGGGGGGGGGGGGGGGGGGGGGGGGGGGGGGGGGGGGGGGGGATGTGATCAAGAGGTTACAAATTCCTGATGGTGATCTCGAAGAGACGGGCACATTTCAAGGGATCAATCTGGGAAGAAGCTAGTCAAAGGGTAAGATCACGCTACCAGTTACATTTGGTGGAGAGCTGAACTACAGGACGGAGAAAATCGTTTTTGATGTTGCCAAGATCCCATTGCCGTATAACGGGATCCTTGGCCGGCCAGTGCTGGCCAAGTTCATGGCGGCATCACATTACGCTTACAACACGTTGAAGATGCCCGGCCCGATGAGCATCATCACTGTCAACTCCGACAAGAGGGATGCGCTTATCTGCGCCGACCAACTCTACAGGGAGGCAGTTGTAGCACCTGCCGCTAAGGCGCTTGCTCCTACCACTGGAGCTCCTGGGGGGAAGAAGACCGGCAAGACCTCTTGCGCCCACTCTGACAAGCGCGCCATGCTACCTCTTGAGCACTGCGTTGGTTTTTCCTTGAAGAGGAAAGGGTGATGCAGTAAAGTAGCGTAAGTATTTCCCTCAGTTTGGGGGGGGGGGGGGGGGGGGGGGGGGGGGGGGGGGGGGGGGGGGGGGGGGGGGGGGGGGGGGGGGGGGGGGGGGGGGGGGGGGGGGGGGGGGGGGGGGGGGGGGGGGGGGGGGGGGGGGGGGGGGGGGGGGGGGGGGGGGGGGGGGGGGGGGGGGGGGGGGGGGGGGGGGGGGGGGGGGGGGGGGGGGGGGGGGGGGGGGGGGGGGGGGGGGGGGGGGGGGGGGGGGGGGGGGGGGGGGGGGGGGGGGGGGGGGGGGGGGGGGGGGGGGGGGGGGGGGGGGGGGGGGGGGGGGGGGGGGGGGGGGGGGGGGGGGGGGGGGGGGGGGGGGGGGGGGGGGGGGGGGGGGGGGGGGGGGGGGGGGGGGGGGGGGGGGGGGGGGGGGGGGGGGGGGGGGGGGGGGGGGGGGGGGGGTAGACCGACTCCTGCCTGCATCTACTACTATTACTCCACACATCGACCGCTATTCAGCATGCATCTAGAGTATTAAGTTCATAAGAACGGAGTAACGCTTTAAGCAAGATGACATGATGTAGAGGGATAAACTCAAGCAACATGATATAAACTCCATCTTTTTATCCTCGATGGCAACAATACAATACGTGTCGTTTCCCCTACTGTCACTGGGATCGAGCACCGCAAGATTGAACCCAAAGCTAAGCACTTCTCCCATTGCAACAAACCAAACTGATAATTCGAAGAGACTTGCAAAGATAACCAATCATACATAAAAGAATTCAGAGGAGATTCAAATATTGTTCATAGATAATCTTGATCATAAACCCACAATTCATCGGATCTCGACAAACACACCGCAAAAGAAGATTACATCGAATAGATCTCCAAGAAGATCGAGGAGAACTTTGTATTGATATCCAAAGAGAGAGAAGAAGCCATCTAGCTAATAACTATGGACCCGAAGGTCTGAGGTAAACTACTATGGTGTTGATGTAGAAGCCCTCCGTGATCGATGCCCCCTCCGGCAGAGTGCCGGAAAAGGCCCCAAGATGGGATCTCACGGGTACAGAGAGTTGCGGCGGTGGAAATAGGTTTTCGTGGTGCTCCTGGATGTTTTCGGGGTACGTAGGTATATATAGGAGGAAGAAGTAGGTCGGTGGAGCCATGAGGGGCCCACGAGGGTGGAGGGCACGCCCAGGGGGTAGGCGCGCCCCCCTGCCTCGTGGCCTCCTCATTGATTGTTTGACGTCCACTCCAAGTCCTCTGGATCACGTTTGTTCCAAAAATCACGCTCCCGAAGGTTTCATTCCGTTTGGACTCCGTTTGATATTCCTTTTCTGCGAAACACTCAAATAGGCAAAAAAAACAGCAATTTGCACTGGGCCTTGGGTTAATAGGTTAGTCCCCAAAATAATATAAAAGTGTATAATAAAGCCCATTAAACATCCAAAACAGAATATATAATAGCATGGAGCAATAAGAAATTATAGATACATTGGAGACGTATCAAGCATCCCCAAGCTTAATTCCTGCTCGTCCTCGAGTAGGTAAATGATAAAAACAGAATTTTTGATGTGGAATGCTACCTTGCATATTCTTCAATGTAATTTTCTTTATTGTGGCATGAATGTTCAGATCCAAAAGATTCAAGATAAAAGTTTAGTATTGACATAAAAATAATAATACTTCAAGCATACTAACCAAGCAATTATGTCTTCTCAAAATAACATAGCCAAAGAAAGCTCATCCCTACAAAATCATATAGTTTGGCCATGCTTCATTTTCGTCACACAAGAATGCTCTCATCTTGCACAACCCCGATGACAATTCAAGCAATTGTTTCATACTTTAGTAATCTCAAACTTTTTTCAACTTTCACGCA
>JAAAWM010008512.1:0-14605 GCA_036873465.1 Thinopyrum obtusiflorum
ATTTTTAGAGTCTGATAGAGGCAAAGGTGTCCCGTCTTTCGATGAGATGATGGATATCGCTTTGGTGGAAGTCGACTTTGACAATCCGACTATGAACGTGCGAGGACGTCGCGCCTTAGCAATCGCTAAACCAACTCTGAGAGGTTATTGACCATGCCGGAGCACGATCAACCTGACCACGAGGGTCTGTTTCCTGCGAGCAAACGAAGAACAAGCAAGAAACTAAGATTGCAATCTGGATATTGCGAATATAAGATGAAAAGCTTTATTGATGAAGGTGGGGTTCTGTGACGCCTTTGTCTGGTCGTTGAACACAAACGAAGTACGCGAAGTTGCAGCTATGGCAAACTTTTAATCTAAACAAAACCCAAAGTCTAAACGGTGCCCTAAGGGCTGTATATATGGAGGAAGAGAGGGGGAATTTCGTGGCCCTTGGTGGAGGGGTCCGAAATCAACCCTATCTCTTGTTTCCCCACACATACGGACTCTAAAAATTGCCTATACTTATGTATTTCGAAATTACATGGGCCTGGCCCAATAAAAAGGTGACGCAGCACCTATAATAGCCTCTGGACGAAATTTATGAAGTGACATCTTGTATATTTCGTCCAAGGCTTCATGCACTCGTTATGGAGGCTTCAAAGACCTGAAATCATCACTTGTAACTCTGTTCTTGTTCCCCTTGCGCATGCCATCATCTCCATGCTTGTTCTTGCTCCAATGTTCATCCTTCTCCAAGCTAGGCCCTTCATTTGTAAGCAAAACAAATGTATCCAATTTAGGCAACATTATTCTCATGAACATTAGAATCATTACCAAGAAACGAAAGTACCTGGTAATTTAGTTGGTGTGCGCGAGCTCTAGTAATTGGTCCAGTATGTATAGCAGCAGGGGCTGTGGGGGGGGGGGGGGGGGGGGGGGGGGGGGGGGGGGGGGGGGGGGGGGGGGGGGGGGGGGGGGGGGGGGGGGGGGGGGGGGGGGGGGGGGGGGGGGGGGGGGGGGGGGGGGGGGGGGGGGGGGGGGGGGGGGGGGGGGGGGGGGGGGGGGGGGGGGGGGGGGGGGGGGGGGGGGGGGGGGGGGGGGGGGGGGGGGGGGGGGGGGGGGGGGGGGGGGGGGGGGGGGGGGGGGGGGGGGGGGGGGGGGGGGGGGGGGGGGGGGGGGGGGGGGGGGGGGGGGGGGGGGGGGGGGGGGGGGGGGGGGGGGGGGGGGGGGGGGGGGGGGGGGGGGGGGGGGGGGGGGGGGGGGGGGGGGGGGGGGGGGGGGGGGGGGGGGGGGGGGGGGGGGGGGGGGGGGGGGGGGGGGGGGGGGGGGGGGGGGGGGGGGGGGGGGGGGGGGGGGGGGGGGGGGGGGGGGGGGGGGGGGGGGGTCCTTGCTCTTATGCTTCAAATGATAGTCTCCCCAACACTCAACTCTCTCTCACGGGATATGGATTTGGTGGAAAGAATATTTGAGTGGAAAGCAACTTGGTAAAGGCTAGAGATCAAGATTCATATGGTAAGAATGGAATATCTTGGCCTCAACACAAGTGTAGGTGGTTCTCTCTCTCAGAAAAAGTAAGTTGAAAGTATAGGTTTGTTCTGATGGATCTCTCCATGAATGAAGAGGTGGTGGAGGGGTATATATAGCCTCCACACAAAATCTAACCGTTACACAACTTGCCAATCTTGGTAGGACCGAATTGTTAAACTCGGTCGGACCGATTCAGCAAAGCTAGTGATCGTTAGGGTTTTTCGATGGGACCGACATGCAACTCGGTAGGACCGATATGATTAGGGTTAGGGCATAACATAATCTAGGTGAGACCAATTACACAAACTCGGTGAGATCGACTTTGGTAATAAGCTAACCAAAGAGTTGGTCAGGTAAACTCGGTGGGACCGATCGCTCATTCCGGTGAGACCAAAATGTTACGAAGGGAAAACAGAGAGTTTACATTGCAATCTCGGTGGGACCGATCGCTCATCTCGGTGGGACCGAAACATTACAAGGGAAATAGAGAGATTACAATCCCATCTCGGTGAGACCGAGATCCCTATCGGTGGGATTTGCCTAGGGTTTGTGGCAGTGGCTATGACATTTGAAACTCGGTGGCGCCTGATAGAAAGAATCGGTGGGGCTGAGTTTGACTTTTGATTTAGGTCATATGTGCATGTGAGAAAGTAGTTGAGGGTTTTGGAGTATATTACTAAGCATTTTGAGCAAGAGACTCATTAAGAAACACCTCATCCCTCCTTGATAGTATTGGCTTTTCCTATAGACTCAATGTGATCTTGGATCACTAAAATAGAAAATATAGTCTCTTGAGCTTTGAGCTTGAGCTAATCCTTTGTCCTTAACATTTTGAGGGGTCCACTTTTCTCATCCATGCCATGCCAATCATTGAGCTTTCCTGAGATATTAATCTTGAAATAGCATTAGCTCAATGAGCTATATGTTGTTAGGAATTATTGGCAGATTTTAGCAACTTTGGACAAGTCAAGCAATCTTAACACAATTCAAGCAAGCATGCAAAGAGTATATGAGCAGCGGAAAGTAAAGCATGCAACTTGCAAGAATGTAAAGGGAAGGGTTTGGAGGATTCAAACGCAATAGGAGACATAGATGTTTTTGTCGTGGTTCCGATAGGTGGTGCTATCGTACATCCACGTTGATGGAGACTTCAACCCACGAAGGGTAACGGTTGCGTGAGTCCACGGAGGGCTCCACCCACGAAGGGTCCACGAAGAAGCAACCTTGTCTATCCCACCATGGCCGTCGCCCACGAAGGACTTGTCTCACTAGAGGTAGATCTTCACGAAGTAGGTGATCTCCTTACCCTTACAAACTCCTTGGTTCAACTCCACAATCTTGTCGGAGGCTCCCAAGGGGGGGGGGGGGGGGGGGGGGGGGGGGGGGGGGGGGGGGGGGGGGGGGGGGGGGGGGGGGGGGGGGGGGGGGGGGGGGGGGGGGGGGGGGGGGGGGGGGGGGGGGGGGGGGGGGGGGGGGGGGGGGGGGGGGGGGGGGGGGGGGGGGGGGGGGGGGGGGGGGGGGGGGGGGGGGGTGTAGATAAAACTCCAAGGATGAAGGCATTGGTTGATGTAGATGGAGCTGGTGGAGTGGGTGTTGGAGCTGGTGGCACTGAAGCTGTAGATGGTGCAGATGAAGTTGCTCTGGTGTCTGTAACTGGCACTGCAGTAGATCTCTGTCCTCTGGGCACTCTAGCAAAAGCATCAATGGTAGACTTGCCCTTCTTCTCATGTACTTCATCCTGAAGTTGCTCAACAACTGACTGTATCTCAATGACCTTCACGTCTAAATCATAGAACTTCTGCTCCATGATCCTCTCCAAGCTCTCCTGGTTTTGAGTCAGGGTGGCCAATCCCTTCTCAATCCTCAGAGTGGAGGCAATCAAGTAGCCAAGCTGATCTTGCTTGCTCTTCAGAAGATACTGAGATGCATCATCAATGGTTGGCATCTTTGCAGCCTTCTCAGTCCTTGCCTTCTCCCTCTTTTCTTGTGCTTGCACAGAAGATGGTTCATTCTCATCCATTACCATAGTGTTGTCCTCAAAGTCTGGGTAGATAGGCATATGTTCCTTGTCCAAGAGATATGTGCCAGCTCCCATCTTGGAGTTGATTAGCTCCTAGATCTGTGGGCATACCCACAACTTCTCTTCTGATCTGCAGCTGTTCTCTTTATGGTTTCCACAATTAGGCTAATGACTTTGAACTTTTGAGGCACATCAAATATGTGAAGTAGGTTAATTGTATGGCCTCTGATCATCTTGAGATCACCTGACTTTGGCAATAGAGTGTGCCTGAGGATGGGGGGGGGGGGGGGGGGGGGGGGGGGGGGGGGGGGGGGGGGGGGGGGGTACTGATCCAAATTTGTGTCTCAAGAGCAGCATCTGGGATCTCTCTGTACATATGTGCCATGGTGTTGTGATCCTTCTTCTTCTTGGCATAGACATCCAAGTCATCTTCATTCTCCTTAGGAGCATTGATCAATTTTGCCCATTCTTCAACCGTTGACTGGTACCTAGTACCTTCAGACATCCAAGCAATCCTTCCATCAGGGTAGAAATGATCTGTGGAGTAGAACTGCATAATAAGCTCATCATTCCACTTTGTGAGCTTCTGCCCAACAAAGTCCTCTACTCCACAAGACTTGAAACTATCATAGACTCCAGGATAGTGTTCTTCATTTTCCCTGATGTACTTCCAGTCGGGGGGGGGGGGGGGGGGGGGGGGGGGGGGGGGGGGGGGGGGGGGGGGGGGGGGGGGGGGGGGGGGGGGGGGGGGGGGGGGGGGGGGGGGGGGGGGGGGGGGGGGGGGGGGGGGGGGGGGGGGGGGCTGTGTGAGTCCTGCATCCTTCCTGAGCTTCATGTCCTCAGCTACTGGATGAGCATCATTGTGATCTGGAATTTTGGGCTTCAACTTCCTCAAGACATGTGACTCATCATCTTCTTCTTCTATAGCAGCTTCAGGCACTGGGGGGGGGGGGGGGGGGGGGGGGGGGGGGGGGGGGGGGGGGGGGGGGGGGGGGGGGGGGGGGGGGGGGGGGGGGGGGGGGGGGGGGGGGGGGGGGGGGGGGGGGGGGGGGGGGGGGGGGGGGGGGGGGGGGGGGGGGGGGGGGGGGGGGGGGGGGGGGGGGGGGGGGGGGGGGGGGGGGGGGGGGGGGGGGGGGGGGGGGGGGGGGGGGGGGGGGGGGGGGGGGGGGGGGGGGGGGGGGGGGGGGGGGGGGGGGGGGGGGGGGGGGGGGGGGGGGGGGGGGGGGGGGGGGGGGGGGGGGGGGGGGGGGGGGGGGGGGGGGGGGGGGGGGGGGGGGGGGGGGGCAAAGGAACACCAGGACTTCTATGAGACCATCTTGCTTGACAAGAAGCCCATAGTGTGTGACATGAGATGGGTGGATTGGTCATTCATTGAGGAAAATGACGATCACTTCCCTGGTGTATATGACAACTTCAAGGCTTGTGGAGTTGATGAGTTTGTGGCTCAGAAGCTCACAAAATGGAATGATGAGCTCATCATGCAGTTCTACTCCACAGCTCACTTCTACCCAGATGGAAGGATTGTCTGGATGTCTGAAGGTACTAGGTACCAGTCCACAGTTGCAGAATGGGCTAAGTTGATCAATGCCCCAGAAGAGAGTGAAGATGACTTGGATGTCTATGCCAAGAAGAAGAAGGATCACAACACCATGGCACACATGTACAAGGAGATCCCAGATGCTCCTCTTGAGACACACAAGTTTGGATCTGTACATTACCTTCTGTCAGGCTTGCCAATTATCAATTGGATCCTCAGGCACACTCTCTTGCCAAAGTCAGGTGATCACATGTACAATGATGTTCTTTGATGTCCCATAGAAGTTCAAAGTCATGAGCCTAATAGTGGAAACCATAAAGAGGACATCTGCAGATCAGAAGAGGAGTTGTGGGTATGCCCCACAGATCCAGGAGCTGATCAACTCCAAGATGGGCATTGGCACATATCTGCTGGACAAGGAGCACCTGCCCATCTACCCAGACTTTGAGGACAACACTGTGGTGATGGATGAAAATGAACCATCTTCTGTGCATGCACAAGCCAAGAAGGAGAAGGCAAAGGCTGAAAAGGCTGCAAGGATGCCAACTACTGAAGAAGCATCTCAGTATCTTCTGAAGAGCAAGCAAGATCAACTTGGCTACTTGATTGCCTCCACTCCGAGGATTGAGAAGGGACTGGCCACCCTGACTCAAAACCAGGAGAGCTTGGAGAGGATCGTGGAGCAGAAGTTCTATGACTTAGATGTGAAGGTCACTGAGATCCAGTCAGTCGTTGAGCAACTTCAGGATGAAGTGCAGGAGAAGAATGTCAACACAACCACTGATGCTTTTTCTAGAGTGCCCAGAGGTCAGAGGTTTGCTGCAGTGCCTATTCCAGACACCAGAGCTACTTCATCTACACCAGCTACAACTTCAGTGCCACCGGCTCCAGCACCTACTCCACCAGCTCCATCTACATCGACTGATGCCTTCGTTCTTGGAGTTGTGTCTACACCACCACCTGAAGACCAAGCCTAGAGTCGATTTAGCACTATGCATTTTTATGAACTTTTTGGTAACTTGGGGGGGGGGGGGGGGGGGGGGGGGGGGGGGGGGGGGGGGGGGGGGGGGGGGGGGGGGGGGGGGGGGGGGGGGGGGGGGGGGGGGGGGGGGGGGGGGGTGGTTAAACTTCGTTTATTTGCTTGGTTGAGATACTTTATACTTTGTGCTTGCTTAGATGATCATGTGTTTGATCATATGCTACCTTAATGCTTGTTGGATGACATTATCCTTTTATATGATCATTCACTTTGCTTGGTGATGAGTGCATGTATTTTAATTATTATCATTTTGAGCGCTCCACCAAGATGTATGTGACATGGAAGAGTAACCCATGATCCTAACTCTTTGTGCATTTGCAGTCCAAAGCAAATCTTAAACTATGCACAAATTTAGGGGGAGCTCTTGCTTTTCACATACTTCTCAAAGGGGGGGGGGGGGGGGGGGGGGGGGGGGGGGGGGGGGGGGGGGGGGGGGGGGGGGGGGGGGGGGGGGGGGGGGGGGGGGGGGGGGGGGGGGGGGGGGGGGGGGGGGGGGGGGGGGGGGGGGGGGGGGGGGGGGGGGGGGGGGGGGGGGGGGGGGGGGGGGGGGGGGGGGGGGGGGGGGGGGGGGGGGGGGGGGGGGGGGGGGGGGGGGGGGGGGGGGGGGGGGGGGGGGGGGGGGGGGGGGGGGGGGGGGGGGGGGGGGGGGGGGGGGGGGGGGGGGGGGGGGGGGGGGGGGGGGGGGGGGGGGGGGGGGGGGGGGGGGGGGGGGGGGGGGGGGGGGGGGGGGGGGGGGGGGGGGGGGGGGGGGGGGGGGGGGGGGGGGGGGGGGGGGGGGGGGGGGGGGGGGGGGGGGGGGGGGGGGGGGGGGGGGGGGGGGGGGGGGGGGGGGGGGGGGGGGGGGGGGGGGGGGGGGGGGGGGGGGGGGGGGGGGGGGGGGGGGGGGGGGGGGGGGGGGGGGGGGGGGGGGGGGGGGGGGGGGGGGGGGGGGGGGGGGGGGGGGGGGGGGGGGGGGGGGGGGGGGGGGGGGGGGGGGGGGGGGGGGGGGGGGGGGGGGGGGGGGGGGGGGGGGGGGGGGGGGGGGGGGGGGGGGGGGGGGGGGGGGGGGGGGGGGGGGGGGGGGGGGGGGGGGGGGGGGGGGGGGGGGGGGGGGGGGGGGGGGGGGGGGGGGGGGGGGGGGGGGGGGGGGGGGGGGGGGGGGGGGGGGGGGGGGGGGGGGGGGGGGGGGGGGGGGGGGGGGGGGGGGGGGGGGGGGGGGGGGGGGGGGGGGGGGGGGGGGGGGGGGGGGGGGGGGGGGGGGGGGGGGGGGGGGGGGGGGGGGGGGGGGGGGGGGGGGGGGGGGGGGGGGGGGGGGGGGGGGGGGGGGGGGGGGGGGGGGGGGGGGGGGGGGGGGGGGGGGGGGGGGGGGGGGGGGGGGGGGGGGGGGGGGGGGGGGGGGGGGGGGGGGGGGGGGGGGGGGGGGGGGGGGGGGGGGGGGGGGGGGGGGGGGGGGGGGGGGGGGGGGGGGGGGGGGGGGGGGGGGGGGGGGGGGGGGGGGGGGGGGGGGGGGGGGGGGGGGGGGGGGGGGGGGGGGGGGGGGGGGGGGGGGGGGGGGGGGGGGGGGGGGGGGGGGGGGGGGGGGGGGGGGGGGGGGGGGGGGGGGGGGGGGGGGGGGGGGGGGGGGGGGGGGGGGGGGGGGGGGGGGGGGGGGGGGGGGGGGGGGGGGGGGGGGGGGGGGGGGGGGGGGGGGGGGGGGGGGGGGGGGGGGGGGGGGGGGGGGGGGGGGGGGGGGGGGGGGGGGGGGGGGGGGGGGGGGGGGGGGGGGGGGGGGGGGGGGGGGGGGGGGGGGGGGGGGGGGGGGGGGGGGGGGGGGGGGGGGGGGGGGGGGGGGGGGGGGGGGGGGGGGGGGGGGGGGGGGGGGGGGGGGGGGGGGGGGGGGGGGGGGGGGGGGGGGGGGGGGGGGGGGGGGGGGGGGGGGGGGGGGGGGGGGGGGGGGGGGGGGGGGGGGGGGGGGGGGGGGGGGGGGGGGGGGGGGGGGGGGGGGGGGGGGGGGGGGGGGGGGGGGGGGGGGGGGGGGGGGGGGGGGGGGGGGGGGGGGGGGGGGGGGGGGGGGGGGGGGGGGGGGGGGGGGGGGGGGGGGGGGGGGGGGGGGGGGGGGGGGGGGGGGGGGGGGGGGGGGGGGGGGGGGGGGGGGGGGGGGGGGGGGGGGGGGGGGGGGGGGGGGGGGGGGGGGGGGGGGGGGGGGGGGGGGGGGGGGGGGGGGGGGGGGGGGGGGGGGGGGGGGGGGGGGGGGGGGGGGGGGGGGGGGGGGGGGGGGGGGGGGGGGGGGGGGGGGGGGGGGGGGGGGGGGGGGGGGGGGGGGGGGGGGGGGGGGGGGGGGGGGGGGGGGGGGGGGGGGGGGGGGGGGGGGGGGGGGGGGGGGGGGGGGGGGGGGGGGGGGGGGGGGGGGGGGGGGGGGGGGGGGGGGGGGGGGGGGGGGGGGGGGGGGGGGGGGGGGGGGGGGGGGGGGGGGGGGGGGGGGGGGGGGGGGGGGGGGGGGGGGGGGGGGGGGGGGGGGGGGGGGGGGGGGGGGGGGGGGGGGGGGGGGGGGGGGGGGGGGGGGGGGGGGGGGGGGGGGGGGGGGGGGGGGGGGGGGGGGGGGGGGGGGGGGGGGGGGGGGGGGGGGGGGGGGGGGGGGGGGGGGGGGGGGGGGGGGGGGGGGGGGGGGGGGGGGGGGGGGGGGGGGGGGGGGGGGGGGGGGGGGGGGGGGGGGGGGGGGGGGGGGGGGGGGGGGGGGGGGGGGGGGGGGGGGGGGGGGGGGGGGGGGGGGGGGGGGGGGGGGGGGGGGGGGGGGGGGGGGGGGGGGGGGGGGGGGGGGGGGGGGGGGGGGGGGGGGGGGGGGGGGGGGGGGGGGGGGGGGGGGGGGGGGGGGGGGGGGGGGGGGGGGGGGGGGGGGGGGGGGGGGGGGGGGGGGGGGGGGGGGGGGGGGGGGGGGGGGGGGGGGGGGGGGGGGGGGGGGGGGGGGGGGGGGGGGGGGGGGGGGGGGGGGGGGGGGGGGGGGGGGGGGGGGGGGGGGGGGGGGGGGGGGGGGGGGGGGGGGGGGGGGGGGGGGGGGGGGGGGGGGGGGGGGGGGGGGGGGGGGGGGGGGGGGGGGGGGGGGGGGGGGGGGGGGGGGGGGGGGGGGGGGGGGGGGGGGGGGGGGGGGGGGGGGGGGGGGGGGGGGGGGGGGGGGGGGGGGGGGGGGGGGGGGGGGGGGGGGGGGGGGGGGGGGGGGGGGGGGGGGGGGGGGGGGGGGGGGGGGGGGGGGGGGGGGGGGGGGGGGGGGGGGGGGGGGGGGGGGGGGGGGGGGGGGACTGCATGTAGAGACAAACATATATAGTGTAGGTGATAGGAAGCAAGAGTGAGGGCGAGAAAGAAGGTTGATGGAGAAACAGATAAATGGAAAGATAAAGATGCTAGCTAGTGTGTGTGTTAGAGATAAGAGTCGAGTGGATCAGAAGGCTGAGTTATGTGTGTGGGTGTGAGAGAGATAGAGAGAGGGTGCATGTGATTCACATACAAACAAATATCAGAGTGAAATGAGATCCCGAGAGACATAGTTTTGTGTATGCTAGATAGAAAGATATTTCACAACGAGAGTGATAGCTAGAGAGACATATCAGGGAACGCGAGATATCTCTAGGGAGAGAGATAGTGTGTGAGAGACATACAAGAGAATGGTGGAGAGATATGAGACCCTGGGAGACAGAGTTTGTGTTTGTGTGTGAGAAAGAGGTATTTAAGAGGAAGTGTAACGCCCCGAGACCGTTGTGCCACGTGTCTTCCAGTTATTCGCTGTTGTTGCCTTGTCTTCCGCTTGCGTGTTGCATCTTGCCATGTCATCATCTGCATTGCATCATCATGTTTTTAAAACTTGCATCCGTCCTGGTCTCCTTGTTCTTTCCGTTGTCCGTTCTAAGCCCAGACACACTTGCACGCGCCCGCGGCACCTCCGAAATATTATTTTATTAGTGGCCAGAAAATGTTCTCGAAATGGGTTGAAATTTAGCATACGGTGTTGTTATGTTGTAGGTAGGCCACCTGCCAAGTTTCATCGCGTTCGGAGTCAGTTTGACGCCCCAACGGTTAACTATAGCGGCATTATAGTCAGTCTATCGTCGGACGTTTCCAGTCTCCGGAAATAGTTGTCGGGTTGCATTCCTCCTCTCTCTTCTCAGTCCAACCACACACTTGACCTCGTTTGCCTAACCCCTCTTTGCACAGCGCATAGTCCCCTTTCGCGCATCCGAAACTCCCCCGAACCCAACCCGGACAGTCGTCACCGTTGGGTCCGGATCATCCCCAAACATCTATAAAACATCCCCATTTTCTTAATTGGACTCCCTAGCCTTATTTTTTTCAGCCTCCCGATTACGATCGTAGGGACGTGACAGCCCATACCCTAATCTCTTTGCAATATAAATAGTGGATAACCCTAAAACCTAGGGACCTTGTCCCATCCATCCCATCCCCGCACCACCACTCTCTTCCTTGGGATCCTCCCAGATCCTCATCGTCCAACCCTGCACAACCAAGCTGCCACTCCTCTGCTCGATCTCCCCTGTCACCCAATCCATCGATCCCCACCAACCAGAGCCCTCCCATGGCACCCTTCGAATCCTCCCTCCTTCTGACCGAGGAACCAGCACCGCTCGCTGATCTCGTGCTCGAGGCCTCGTCCCTGCCAACGACCATGACCAACAGCAGCTCCCCGTTGCCTCCCTCTCCTTCTTCCCCTGGTTCTTCTCTCTCCCTAACCTCGCGGTCTCTCTCTGTTTCTTTAGGACGAACAAGAGCATGCCCCGCCATGGCCGCCTCGTTCCGGAGCAAGCTCGCCGGCGTCCTCCTCATCCTAGCGTCGCCCCATCCCCGTGAGCCCGTTGTGCGCGTGCCTGGGGGGGGGGGGGGGGGGGGGGGGGGGGGGGGGGGGGGGGGGGGGGGGGGGGGGGGGGGGGGGGGGGGGGGGGGGGGGGGGGGGGGGGGGGGGGGGGGGGGGGGGGGGGGGGGGGGGGGGGGGGGGGGGGGGGGGGGGGGGGGGGGGGGGGGGGGGGGGGGGGGGGGGGGGGGGGGGGGGGGGGGGGGGGGGGGGGGGGGGGGGGGGGGGGGGGGGGGGGGGGGGGGGGGGGGGGGGGGGGGGGGGGGGGGGGGGGGGGGGGGGGGGGGGGGGGGGGGGGGGGGGGGGGGGGGGGGGGGGGGGGGGGGGGGGGGGGGGGGGGGGGGGGGGGGGGGGGGGGGGGGGGGGGGGGGGGGGGGGGGGGGGGGGGGGGGGGGGGGGGGGGGGGGGGGGGGGGGGGGGGGGGGGGGGGGGGGGGGGGGGGGGGGGGGGGGGGGGGGGGGGGGGGGGGGGGGGGGGGGGGGGGGGGGGGGGGGGGGGGGGGGGGGGGGGGGGGGGGGGGGGGGGGGGGGGGGGGGGGGGGGGGGGGGGGGGGGGGGGGGGGGGGGGGGGGGGGGGGGGGGGGGGGGGGGGGGGGGGGGGGGGGGGGGGGGGGGGGGGGGGGGGGGGGGGGGGGGGGGGGGGGGGGGGGGGGGGGGGGGGGGGGGGGGGGGGGGGGGGGGGGGGGGGGGGGGGGGGGGGGGGGGGGGGGGGGGGGGGGGGGGGGGGGGGGGGGGGGGGGGGGGGGGGGGGGGGGGGGGGGGGGGGGGGGGGGGGGGGGGGGGGGGGGGGGGGGGGGGGGGGGGGGGGGGGGGGGGGGGGGGGGGGGGGGGGGGGGGGGGGGGGGGGGGGGGGGGGGGGGGGGGGGGGGGGGGGGGGGGGGGGGGGGGGGGGGGGGGGGGGGGGGGGGGGGGGGGGGGGGGGGGGGGGGGGGGGGGGGGGGGGGGGGGGGGGGGGGGGGGGGGGGGGGGGGGGGGGGGGGGGGGGGGGGGGGGGGGGGGGGGGGGGGGGGGGGGGGGGGGGGGGGGGGGGGGGGGGGGGGGGGGGGGGGGGGGGGGGGGGGGGGGGGGGGGGGGGGGGGGGGGGGGGGGGGGGGGGGGGGGGGGGGGGGGGGGGGGGGGGGGGGGGGGGGGGGGGGGGGGGGGGGGGGGGGGGGGGGGGGGGGGGGGGGGGGGGGGGGGGGGGGGGGGGGGGGGGGGGGGGGGGGGGGGGGGGGGGGGGGGGGGGGGGGGGGGGGGGGGGGGGGGGGGGGGGGGGGGGGGGGGGGGGGGGGGGGGGGGGGGGGGGGGGGGGGGGGGGGGCGCGGCCACCCCTTGAGGCCCTTTTCTCCTTTCCCCTAAAGCCCATTAGGGCCCATTACTCTCCCGGGGGGTTCCGGTAACCTCCCGGTACTCCAGAAAATACCCGAAACACATCGGAACCATTCCGGTGTCCGAACATAACCTTCCAATATATCGATCTTTACCTCTCGACCATTTCAAGACTCCTCATCATGTCCATGATCTCATCCGGGATTCCGAACAAACTTCGGTCATCAAATCACATAACTCATAATAGAAATCATCATCGAAGGTAAGCTGCGGACCCTACGGGTTCGAGAACTATGTAGACATGACCGAGACACATCTCCGGTCAATAACCAATAGCGGAACCTGGATACTCATATTGGCTCCTACATTTTCTACGAAGATCTTTATCGGTCAAACCGCATAACAACATACGTTGTTCCCTTTGTCATCGGTATGTTACTTGCCCGAGATTCGATCGTCGGTATCATCATACCTAGTTCAATATCGTTACCGGCAAGTCTCTTTACTCTTTCTGTAATACATCATCCTGCAACTAACTCATTAGTTACAATGCTTGCAAGGCTTATAGTGATGTGCATTACCAAGAGGGCCCAGAGATACCTCTCCGATACACGGAGTGACAAATCCTAATCTCGATCTATGCCAACTCAACAAACACCATCGGAGACACCTGTAGAGCATCTTTATAATCACCCAGTTACGTTGTGACGTTTGATAGCACACAAGGTGTTCCTTCGATATTCGGGAGTTGCATAATCTCATAGTCAGAGGAACATGTATAAGTCCTGAAGAACGCAATAGCAATAAAACTAAACAATCATTATGCTAAGTGCTATCTCTTGAGCACTGCGTTGGTTTTCCCTTGAAGAGGAAAGGGTGATGCAGCAAAGTAGCGTAAGTATTTCCCTCCGTTTTTGAGAACCAAGGTATCAATCCAGTAGGAGGCTACACGCAAATCCCTTGTACCTGCACAAACAAATAAGAACCTTGCAACCAACACGATAAAGGGGTTGTCAATCCCTTCACGGCCACTTGCAAAAGTGAGATCTGATAGAGATAATAAGATAAATATTTTTGGTATTTTTGTTGTATAGATTGAAAAGTTAAAGATTGCAAAATAAACGGCGACAGAAATAGCTAGTTGACGGAAGATTAATATGATGGAAAATAGACCCGGGGGCCATAGGTTTCACTAGTGGCTTCTCTCAAGATAGCATAAATATTACGGTGGGTGAACAAATTACTGTCGAGCAATTGATAGAAAAGTGCAAAGTTATGAGAATATCTAGGCAAGATCATGTATATAGGCATCACGTCCGCGACAAGTAGACCGAAACGATTCTGCATCTACTACTATTACTCCACACATCGACCACTATCCAACATGCATCGGGGGGGGGGGGGGGGGGGGGGGGGGGGGGGGGGGGGGGGGGGGGGGGGGGGGGGGGGGGGGGGGGGGGGGGGGGGGGGGGGGGGGGGGGGGGGGGGGGGGGGGGGGGGGGGGGGGGGGGGGGGGGGGGGGGGGGGGGGGGGGGGGGGGGGGGGGGGGGGGGGGGGGGGGGGGGGGGGGGGGGGGGGGGGGGGGGGGGGGGGGGGGGGGGGGGGGGGGGGGGGGGGGGGGGGGGGGGGGGGGGGGGGGGGGTAGATGATGGAGGGGGTTTAGGTGGGTTTTGGGCCACTTTGGAGAGGTGTTGGGCTGCAACACACACGAGGCCTTTACGGTCCCTTGGTTAACCGTTGGAGTATCAAACGAAGTCCAAATGGCACGAAACTTGACACGCGGTCTACCGGTAGTAAACCAAGGCCGCTTGGCAAGTCTCGGTCCAATCCGAAAACGTTTAATACCCGCACATGAAAAGAGGTAGAAGGGGACACCAGAGGACATAGGAGCGCCGGAATGCAAAACAGACAACGGGGAAAATGCACGGATGCATGAGACGAACACGTATGCAAATGCGATGCACAAGATGACATGATATGAGATGCATGACAAAGACAAAAGCAACACAAAGACAAAAATCTGATGTAACGCCCTGAGACCGTTGCGCCAGGTGTCTTCCAGTTATTCACCGTCGTTGCCATGTCATTCGCTTGCGTGTTGCATCTTGTCATTGCATCATATGCATTGCATCATGTGCATTGCATCATCATGTTTTCAAAACTTGCATCCGTCCGGGTTTCCCCAGTTCTCTTTGTTGTCCGTTCCGAGTCCAGACACACTTGCACGCGCCCGCGGCATGTCCGAAATAGTATTTTATAAGTGGCCAGAAAATGTTCTCGGAATGGGATGAGAGTTGACGTGTGGTCTTATTATAGTGTAGATAACCACCTGTCAAGTTTCATCGCATTTGGAGTTCGTTTGACGCCCCCACGATTAACT